>CM066982.1:68591717-68761717 GCA_033977485.1 Hydrangea macrophylla
ATCAAGATTTTGGCAAGGAATGCAGAGAGCGATGGGTACAAGATTGAGTTTCAGTACAGCTTTTCATCCTCAAACCGATGGCCAATCAGAACGTGTAATTCAGATACTAGAAGATATGCTTTGACTTTGTGTTTTGGATTTTAAAGGTGACTGGGAAGAAAACTTGCCGTTGGCTGAATTTGCTTATAATAATAGTTATCAATCCAGTATTGGGATGACGCCTTTTGAGGCTTTATACGGGCGTAAGTGTCGTTCTCCACTTTGTTGGACCGAGGTTGGTGAGAGGAGATTGATAGGGCCTGAAATTGTTCAGCAGACTACGGAAAAGATAAAGACAATACAACAACGACTTCAAACAGCACAAAGTAGATATAAAAGCTATGCGGGCTTGAAAAGAAGACCGATGGAATTTGAAGTTGGGGATTTTGTATTCTTGAAAGTATCACCTTCAAAGGGTATTACGAGGTTTGGGAAACGTGGAAAGTTAAATCCAAGGTATGTTGGGCCATTTGAGATCATTGGCAGAGTTGGACCAGTAGCTTATCGGTTAGAATTACCACCAGAATTAGCTAATGTGCATGATGTATTTCACATATCAATGTTAAGGAAATGTGTATCAGATCCGAAGAAAGTGATTATTCCAGAGCCGTTGGAAGTCAGGGAAGACTTGACATATATCGAGCATCCAGTCAAGATTCTTGACAGAAAAGAGCAAGTTTTGCGGACAAAGACTATTCCTTTAGTTATGGTGTTGTGGCGAAATCATTCTGTTGAGGAAGCCACGTGGGAAAGAGAAGATGAAATGAAAGAGAAGTATCCATTCTTGTTCGAGACATGAGGTACTACGAGTTTGGGGACAAACTCCTATTTAAGGAGGGGAGAGATGTGACACCCGCTCCCGCGGTTTATATTTAATACTGTTTTAGCATGCATAATCATGAGTTAATGTTAATTATTGTGTTATGTGACGCTTATTGGAGTGGGATTGACCCACTAAGTTGATTATGGGTGTCCAGTTGGGAACCCAGTTTTGGCCGGTATGGCAATCCGAAGTTGGGATATGTGTTGATGGGTCCCAGTTGAGATGGGACAGCAATATGTGGAACACCCTATGTGCCTAAATGTTTATTAATGCTTAAATAATTTATTATATTATTATTGATAATATCATGTTATTAGGTAGTAACCCACTTTTGGGGTCAATTAGGGGTACCTTTGTGAGTACGAATTGAACACGTTATATAATTAGTAGGTTAATTAGCAACTTCATTTAATTATATGGGACCACTTATGCGACCCATGCGAGACATAGACAAATACCCATTTAGGTTTGGGATAATTTTAATAAAGTTTCATAACATATAGGGGCGTAAATGCAAAACTAGCAAACTAATGGGGGTTTCATAATAAAAATGGAAAAGTGATAAAATGAAGCCACATAAAAAGGATGACTCCTCATCCTTGGTTACTTTATGTTAGGTTAGTATAGCAATTACAGAGAAGAGTACGTGAGTTACGACAACGTTGACGGTGACGTTCTCGACGATGGTTGACGAGTCGAACGACGTTGGTTTTTAATTCTGATCACATATTCGGAGTCCTCGGGGTGAGTCTAATCTATTGGTACTAATTTTATTGAGTTTTGTGATAGTTTTTCTGCGGCCCATTTTAGGGTTTAAGCTCATAACTTGTAATTTATGTATAGGATTTGTACCTGGTTCATAGTAGGACTTTAATTTCACATTTAGGAGCGAAACCTAAGAGGTGAGTGATGTTAATTTTGATATTTGGATGATTTGCATGTTAGGTTCAATTGTGATGCCAAAGCATGCCTAATTAGCGTAATTTAATTTATTTAGATTATTATTGGGCAAAATTCATGTGGTTAAATTATGCCCAATTTATTTGTGAAAGCATGGTGTAATGATTAAATGAGCATGTTGAGTTGCCTATTTGGGTCAATGGAAATTGCTAGTTCTATTCCACCATGAGGTAATATTTGTGGTGACGACCACGGCCGCCAGAGGCCTATGAGACCGCACGTGTGAGGGCGTGGGTCATGACTAGTCACGTGGGCTTGGGGAGTGGAGCCGCGGGCTAGCCGGTAGTGGTGGGAGTGAACTAGTAATTGCCAGAGACTATAGTTATTTGTAATATGTTGAATTGAGCGTGTTTATTATCCATGTTCATGATTGGCATTGCTCACAAGCATATAGCTTATATATTGTAGTGGTTATTGAATAACCATCGTAGGTGATCGCGGCGAGGAATCGGGGAAGTAAGCTGGGACGTGGCTTGGCTAGCTTATGGGTTTTGGGAGTTCTTGTAACCTTGTTAATAGCTACTTGTCCTTTTTAGTCCTAAACTTACAATATAGTTGTAATTAGTTTTAATCTGGATTGTACGAGTCATACTTTGGTTGGTTTAAGCTTATGTAATATTTCTAGTTAAACTGTATCCTTTAGTTGGATTGTAACTTAACTCCTGTAATATAAGGTTGTACTGTGTTAGTTGGGATTATTTGATCATAGTGTTACTATGACTAATGTTATTAGATTGGGACGTTTGAACTTGGAGATTTATTTATTGGGTTAGTTGTAAATTGTTATATATAGTATTTCTCTTAAAGTATCTAAAAACTCTTGCTTGGACTTTGGGAGCTCATGACTATGATTTGGTAGTGTTATTTGAGAAGTTACTATTTGTTAAAACAGGGTTATTTGGGCTGATTGCAAAGACATAATTTTGTTTTTTTTTACTTTATTTATTATTGTTGAGCTTCTTTGGTTTAAGTTTATTTTAAATTTATTTTTGGAACTTTAATCACTTGTGTAAAGCCTTGGTGGCGTGCCACGTGTCCTAGGATCATCTGGGTGGTTCTGGGACGTGACAATATTAGGCGCCGATAGCAAAATATCCATCCAAGTCTTGAATACAGTGGTTACAACTTCAACTACTATGGGGTCATGTTAGACAACGATAGCACATTAACTACTTTATTCCCTAGGCAAGGTCATGAGGACCTAAGAGTAAAGTGAACACAAACTTTTAAACCAAAACTGCTATTGGGCCCTGTTAGGCGACGATAGCAACGTGATCATTACACTCGAACCCAACGACGTTACACTGGAAATGTAACAAGTTATATGAGTCAAGCACGAGTCTTGAATACAATGGTTACCACTTATCATGCTATTGGGCCATGTTAGGCGACGATAGCACTGTAACTATTCTATTCCCTAAGCAAGGTCACGAGGACTTAAGAGTAAAGTAATTACACCCTTTTAAAACCAAACTGCTATGAGGCCCTGCTATGCGACGATAGCAACGTGATCATTCTACTCTAAGCTAACGGCGTTACACTGGTAATGTAACAAGTCACACGAGTCAGTTGTTGTGTTTGAAATTCCAAGGTGATCGAGTAAAGTCGAATATATCGACGATGCATTGTATCGTTACTATCTCACTTATAATATCATGTCATATGTTATACTTGTTAAGATAATACTTATCAAATGTTTATTTCAAGATATATGTTGTACTTGTATATTATTGTTTGTATTAGGAGTGATCGTTTAGGTTAACTCACTTAGCTTCAAAAACTAACGGCTCTTCCTACCCTGGACATATTACGTCTAGATTTCACAAAAGATGACTACCAAGATGAAGCCACTCAAGGGGATGCAGCAGATGTACAAGTTGAAGCGCAAGGACTCTGATGTAGTTATAGTAGACTACTTAATATGCTTTGTTATCTTCTATCTGAGGTAATAGTTTAGATATGTATTGTGATCAGTATAGATCGCCCTAGACTGCCTTTATAGATCTTTTATTTGAACTCATGTTGTAACAACTAGATCACAGACATTTAAGTACTATTGAGGAATACCAATAGATGTTTATATGCTTCCGCTTACTCTTTTAATCATGTGTAGAATGTAGAAAGGACAATCAGTTAATCTAACTAGTCATGGCTTACGGATCCGGAAAGGGAAATTTTATTTTCCTCTAATTTCTATTACTCTGGGGCGTGACATTTTTCCACTTAATTCTAAAATGTAATTCATAAAAAATAAAATGACATCACAAATACAAATTTATCAGACACCTTTAAAATAAAAATACATTGAAAATAAAGATACAAAGCAAACGATAATTAAAACTAATAAGACACAAACTCACCTTAAAATAAAAAATTCACCGAGACTAGTGACATTACATACGCTAGTAATCAGGTAAGTCATCTCCTCAATTCTTGTCCAATCTATCACCCAACCTCAAGGTCAAAAGAAAAAACTTTTTGCAATGATGCAAGAAGCATGTCGAAAAGATGCGGAACGAGCATTTGGGGTTCTCCAATCACGATTTGCCATTATCAAGGGACCGACACGCTTTTGGGATAAACATGTACTACATGATATCATGTCTGCATGAATCATAATGTATAATATAATTGTGGATGATGAATTTAGTAATTATGAAGATGTCCTTGATTCAAATGAAATCTCTCTCCTGAATGATGAATGGTAGTAGATGAAACAGAAAAATCCCGATAGTCTCTAATTCGATGTGCAAGAATTGCTGGAATCCATGGAGACATCGAAGAGCTTCACTGTGTCACCACTGCTCGTCGTAAGTAGAGCTATTGATGGATCTGTGAAGTTCATGATCCCCTTTCTTCCACTGACCTAGAAAAAGAGATGTGTGTTTGTGTGGTTTTTAGAGAGAGAGAGAGAGAGAGAGAGAGAGAGAGAGAGAGAGTGCAATCTAAAGTCTCAAACTAGAAGTTCCATTGATGATCAAACTATGAGATCATTTTCAAGGAATTGAATATAGTGCATCTGAACATTTCTGTTTTGGATTTTGAAACCTTGCCAGCATGAGAGAGAGAGAGAGAGAGAGAGAGAGAGAGAGAGAGAGAGAGAGAGAGAGAGAGAGAGAGAAAGAAGGAAATTCAAAAATATCATGCGTGTTAAAAAGTGGGCACTATGTTATTTATACTAGTGCTGAGGGGCCTACGATAGTTCCATTGATCCGTGAGATTATTCCACACAAGAAGTCACTTGTCACTATTGAGAAGGTCGAAGGACCCAGCGAGAGCAAGGACAAGGAGAAGACTTCACCTGATTCAAGCTCCAGTAGCAGCTCAGAGGCGAAGAAGACTTATGCCGAATTCTTGAAGTGACACGCCATAACATGGGCATCATGTCTTGGGCGGGGAAAATGTTGGGATTGTGCCCTCAAACCGATTACTTTATGTGTGAGACATTATGACTTTTATATCTATGGATATAAGTTTACATTTTTGTTATGTATGTTTTCAGGAGATGAACGGTTAATTAATTGTAATCCTTAAACATTGTTGCAAGTAAATTGTTTGTATGTAAGAGATGCATACAAGGGTGATACAAATTACTATTTCACGATGTTTAGAATTGTCACAGTGGATGATGAGATTGGATATTTCATCAAGTTTACACTGTAGCATGATTAACTACCATTAGATGGAATGATGTATCCCATTCACTAGAGTGTGTGACTCTTAGTTATTATGCTGATACTCAAAGTGCATTGACGGACCATGAGTTTTCCTATTAACATTAATCAATGTCAACAATTAATAGGAACTCATATCTTGTGTTAAGTTACCAACTGCTCCAAAAGCTTAAACTGTTAGAGAATGGGCTCAACAATGTATATCAAGCTTCAACACTATCCCTTAAGTGCAACCCCGACGTGCATTTGGAGAGCAATCAAACCAAACTCCATCATAGTGGAGACAAATAATGAAGTGCAAATATGCACAATAAAGCAGGGACGAAGAGTCAAACCCTAGACCTCTCATAAACAAGGCTTGATACCATGTTAAGTTACCAACTACTCCAAAAGCTTAAGTTGTTAGAGAATGAGCCCAACAATGTATATCAAGCTTCAACATCTTGTATACGATATGTATTCTTAATCTTGAGACGATTACGAACACAAGTCATGTATATGGTTACTCTGGCTTACCAATCAGTGAGGTCTTCAAGATCAACACCTGGATATCTTGGGTAATCGTATTGCATAATATTATGAACGTATATTATCAAGATAGAATTTACCCTCTCTAATAAAGTAAGCATTCTCTTGAGAATGTCACTAGGTTGATTATTGAGAAGTATAAGTTTGTTGATAAGTAGTTATCGACATGTTTGGTAATCATGAGAGGCGTATGAGACTCAAGGAATGAAAAATGTATCCACAGTTCAGGTTGATAGTTCTTGTTATCTGACTACCTGAATGTGTATATGAATGCTAATGGTAGAGGGACATTAATTTTATCTTACAAGTCTAGCTACCGCTTCGGATATGTTCGTATGAATCGAAGTGCAGTTATCATTATTTAGTGGTACTAACGTTAACTGATCAGTCAATCAAACATTTAAAAAAGTTGATGTTACCATATCAAGGTTAAACAGAGAAAAACAAAAGTTGAAAAAGTTAACATAACTATATTGAGTCATTCTATTAGAAATGAAATGAGCAATCCTTAAGTCTTGAAAAAGAATGTCTATTCCTACTTAAATAGGAATCTCATTCCAATAAGGAATGATCATTCCATTATATTTGATCATACCAAACATAGTAATTTAATAGACTTAAAAATGATCATTACATTCCAGAGTTCATTCCAATCTATCAAACATGCCCTTATAAGTGTGAGTAGAGAGCCATTGCCACATGAAGGCAAGGAAGGAGGGTTGAAGAATCCTAAGAAAGTATGACTTTGGTGTGGAACGAGTGAACATCAGAGTGCCGCACAAACACGAGTAGGCCTGAAAGTCTCCGCCGGTGACCTATGGTAGGCTTATCTACTTTTAGTGAAATATGTTATACGTCTACAGTAGCTAACCATTTACTATTAATTGCATCACTTAAGGCATCGATTCTTAAAGCGATTCCAGCTAAAGACAAATTTAATAAATATGACCAATTGAGGGTCTAACATAGTTGTCCTCGATTGAAACCAATTGGTCTCAATAGTTGTCATTTTAACACAGTGTAAAAGTCAAAGGCCTTGTGTGATCATAAGATAGATAACAGGTGGCCTAAATTTTGAGGGAATAGAAGGCACCAACGTTTATTTGAGTAGAAAAAAAAAACAAAAACAAACATATATACATGGGGGCATAGCCTTTGTGCTATACCGGCAAAAAAAAAAAAAAAGAGGTCAAAAGAGAGGATGATCAATATTTTGCTTTATGCCCCCCCAGAACAATTGCCAAAAAATTACATAAAATTAACAGGATGCACTAAGCATGAAGCAATCGCAGAGGAAGGAGATTCTGAGACTGGCGGATTCTTTTGGCTACTGCTCCCTGGCAGCAGTGGAATTTGCCTGCAAGAGGGGAAAAAAGGACAGGAATTTCAAACCAAAGAAAATGGTACTCTATCTGAAAATCTGAACAACGGAGCAAGCACAAAAGAGTATTTTATTTTTCATCTTTTGTTTTGTATTGTACTTTGTTTTCTGGTTTCCGAGATTTGGGGAAGTGAGCGAAGACATTGTGGTAGTGTGTGCATTAAGGCGGTATCAATGCAGCCATTTCATCAAATAACCAAATGGTCATGAGCCAGAGTCCATACAAAAGAGAAAACGAGAGAACCCTAAGATAACCCCTAATTCCCTATAGTATATGTACAGTCCCCCTAGTTCTATTTCTACAGGGCAAAATGGTAAGCTAAAAATCCCAAGCTTACCCACCAATATTTAGGGTAAACATCAATGTGGGTTCTGGGATAAATGAATGCACACACCCTTGCCCCCGGGGAGTCCGTTTCTGAGTTCGAAACCTTGACCCACGTCATAATAAAGCAATCTTATAGGTGCATCAAGGCTCACCCTCAATCATACTGCTAAATCATGGACCATGGTATATTCCAACTTTTAAGCATTAGATAGCTAACCCAATTTTTAATTCACGCATGAGTGTGTAAATCAATGATATTTAATAGAGTATTAGTAATGCTATGCTACCCAAATTTCTAATAAAGTGGCAAAAGAAATGTATGATAAATTGAGCAGATCAAAGCATGAAATGAGTTAGTGGCAACCATGTTTTCACAAAAAGCTATTTTCCAAAACTAAACTCCAAACAATCAACATGACACTTTATCAACATATACAAGGCATTGATGAGTTAACTGTAGTGCAAATATTTGAATTTCCTGTCAACTCTCATAGGCCAGACTAGGCAATCATGCAAATGAAGGAGCTCGGAACTTCAACCAGAGCAACACGAAAAAAGAAACGTGTATAGATGAGAGAACATAAAATACGATATTGACACAGCAACAAGGTACCAAGATAACGGGACTGAAGAAAAATATTATGCTGACCTAAGTAAAGAAGAAAGCAATAATTGCAACAATCACATCTTTGTGGGCATCATGAACTTGGGTTTTTTCTCTACTGGCTTAAGAATCTGGAATGAGCACATCAAGTTTTCATCAATACTCATCATAGCACCAGCATTGTCAAATTCACCACAGTAGTTGGGCGCTGAGAATATGGTTACAAGCTGCCTATCAGCAAAGAATTCGTAACCATCCTCCACAACCTAAACCAAAACAAGTCTATCAGCAGCAACTACGATGTGAAAGCAGCTATGTAGCACGGATACAGACACGGTTAGGACACGACGAATAAACAACTATATATATTTAATTAATTAGCCGTGTCCACACCCCGTTTCCTAAATTTGCAAATAAACTCATTACTTTTTTCCCATTTATTATATTTAGACTTTTACCACAAAATTTTATAAACATTTTCAAAGGAGTGACCATGCCATGTCCTCTCCCGTGTTCGCCGTTTCAGCCGCATGTCCGATGTGAAAAAATAAATAAAATTAAGGCAAATTTTTCGCGTGTCCGGCACGTGTATGCGGCTCGGACACTTCAATTTGGGTGTCATATCTGTGTTATTCGACGCATGTTGGGCGCGATTTTTTTTTGGTCTTAGTGTCTTTTTATAAAGAAGATTGGACCGGAGTGGACACTGCACGGTGGCTCCTTTGAAAATGTTTTGAATATTTTGAGGTAAAAGTGAAAATGTAATAAAAAGATAAGCGATGGAGTTTATTTGAAGTTAAGAAACAGAAGTGGAGACGGTATGGCATTATTCTGTAATGAACGGGAAAATATATATATATTCTCTGTGTTTAGCCATGTCTCTATCTTACAATTTTCTGGTTTTCTGTGTCCCGTGTCCGTATATGTGCTACATATGTATTGACACGTCTTCGAGGCGCGTTGGTGTCTAACAGAGATAGGTCACCCAAATTGAAGTGTCTGCGCTAGATAGGAAAGCAAAATAACATAAAATAGAAGAGTCAATAACCTGATGGGCACGACAAACAAGGTCCAAATCATGCTTCGTCAAGAACTCCGACACCTTATCTGGGCCAAAGGTGTACGAGACTCCTCTATCATTCATTCCCCATCCTTTGGCATCTCTACAAGGATCCGACCAGAGTAAATCACAAAGCAAACCAGTGTCGGGAACAGCGGTTGGACGAGGCAAGTTTCTAATCTGATCCAAGTTCGCAAGATCGGGGGAAAGGCCACCGTGCATGCACAATATTTTGTCATCAACGAGAGCCGCCACAGGAAGACAATTAAAACAGTCGGTAAAAGCTTTCCATAGTTTCACGTTAAATCGGCGCTTACATTCATCGTAAAATCCGTAAATACGATTTATAGAAGCGCATTCATGGTTTCCTCTAAGGAGAAAGAAGTTCTCGGGGTACTTGATCTTATATGCGAGCAAGAGACATATTGTTTCCAAACTCTGCTTGCCACGATCTACATAGTCGCCTAAAAATAGATAATTGGCTTTCGGAGGGAACCCCCCATATTCAAATAGCCTTAATAGATCACTGTATTGCCCATGAATGTCACCTGAAACCACAAAGAGTATAACTGTATAACTACAAGGTGAAAGAACCAGAACCGTCATGCATTTAAAATGTAGTTATCTGAAAGCGATTATAACATAGTCATTCATTGCCTTATCACATGACCACATTCGTTGGTGAATTCCAATGTGGCAGAGCACTGTTATAAGATAGTTGAATCCAAGCCCTGAGGAGACTAGCTACGAAAGAAAGAAAGAAAGACTCTCATTATAGGAGGGGCAAATGTTACTAAGAATGCCCTTTTGAACACCTTTATCACATATCTAGACTAGATGTAGGATAACTTTGAAAGTTGGCATAAAGTTGCTTATGGGTGGTTTTGTGGGAAGTTTAGATTAAACAAAGATTGTAGATTTAGGGTTTCAAAAGGAATTCATGAATACGGTTTGAGGATGGAAACGGCTTGGTTTCAAAGTTGCAGCACACAGGATTGTAGAAAAATTGTTGTTAGAAGGCCAGGGCAGCTGCCAGCAGGGAATAAAAGATTTCGGAGTTAGAATAAAGGCCAAAGGCTAGGAGAATGAGTTAAATTGATAGGACAGGATAGAGTAAAGTTTTGCAGTTAAAATAGGAGTCGCTTGTGAATAGTAAACTGGGAATAGTGCTTGAAGAAAAGAAGAATTCCAAAGTTTCCCAATCTAAGGGGTTAACCAAATCACAATCTAAAATTCTCATTAATTAACCCTTCATTAGACATATTAGGTTGCTGGTTTTCAATGACTCGTAAAGATGAAACTTAGAAAGTTTCAATACTTTAAATATATATATAATGAAACCAACTAGGAATCATGAAAAGAAAGAAATCATAATATTAACATATTTTGACACCAAAATAAGTTATTAAATAACCCCATTAAGCATAATCACACGCCATGTCCGGGAAATTGGACAATTACAAAAAGAATCCTAAGTTAACCACACTCCTAAGTCATAAAGTTTGTAGAATATAAATCAATTTATTTCTAGAAGAAAGTGAGCTCCATGAATGTTTTCATATAACAGAATTTCAAAACTATTCTAGTAGAATGACAACAAAGTGTTGAGGGCTCAAAAACTGGATAGAGAAGTAAATGGGTTAGAGAAACACAAATTTTAATCTAAAACTTTCTCCACACAGAGGATTGACAATGGTAAGATCCCAAGGCTACTAACAGTAACAGCCTACAAGTAGATACTTGACTGTAACCAAAACTAATCACAGATGGGAATCAATGATCATCTCGGAAAAAATCATCCTTGGTCAAACAAATATGACTATTCAGCTTATTTTATCAATAAATCCATCGCTGCACATAAAAATATGCATATATGGGGAGATATATGCCCAAATATCTCATATCCAGTACTATACAAGGCTTGTTCACATGTAAAAGGTAGTGGCTCCCCCTAACAACATTCCGATCAGGGTATGCACCTTGCTTCTGAGATCGCAAAGCCCAGATCATTTCACCATTTGTCAGTGGCACGAGACCAAAAACTGTTGGCTGATTGAGGGGGAAAAAAAATTAAAAAAAAAAAATGAGCAGTCTATCAATTGAGAATCCCTTAAATCTAAACACGACATTTAGTCAATGAGATGTAATAGATAAATAATAACTAATAAGACCTTAAAATTGTTCGACCCCACCAGGATCTATCATAAGATTCTAAAAAAAAGCCCAACGACAATCCCAGATTTTTTTAAAAGTTTATTAGACAGATCCTATCATAATCATGTCCATTGGTCTGTCTGTTGACTCTGTTCCCACCAAAAGAATCAACTATGGCAGCATTTCCCAACTCCCAAGTTAATCATGTGTAGCGCATCAACGACATAACCACCTAATGCTGTATATTCCAACAAACCGACTTCATTTGCCTGCCATATCTTTCATAAAGTGCAGAGGTAGAAAATCACTAACTACCAATCATGCTATATTTTATGTCAACTTTTGCAAATTTATAGTGGTCTAGAATAACTAAATTCTGCCTATGATTGCAGTGTAAAACCCAAATCATAATCTCCCAAAATCAAAAAACAAAAACACACACAATTTAACATAAAATTAGTGACGACAACGACAATAAGACCACCAAGATTGAAACTCAAGCTACAATTACTAGTGGTGGCTTTGGTTGTGAACTCAAATAATCTCCAAACTCCTATTTTGACCCAAACCCAGTACTTCCATTAAAGAAAATTCGAAAACTTATCGACAACATCCACTATCAAATTCGACAAGCCAAGTTCATTACCCAACCTATACAAGCTCACCAATCAATCTACACACAGACAAAGTAAAAACAAGTACTAGTGGTGCCTGTGCCTTTGGTTGTGAACTCAAATTATCTCCAAAATCCTATTTTGACACAAACCCACAACTTTGATTCAATTGAAAGCCAGGAAAAAAATAAAATTGAAACAAAATCGAGAACAACAACATCCACTATGAAATTAGCCAAGCCAAGTTCATCAATCTATCTACAGTGCACACACAAAAATTAAAAAGTAAAAAAGCGAACCACAAATCTTCATGGGAGCTTCGAGTTCGAGTAGATTGGGCTGATTGATGAAGATTTCACGAGAGGCGACACAGAGCTGCTTGATCTCTGACTCGGAGAGCTGGACGAGCTTGCCTGGCTTCGTCGATCGGACTTCCAATAGCCGATCGATGATCTTGTCGACAACGACAGGGTCCATTTTCGTTCCCCTCGAGAAAAAAATTGCCGTTTAATTCCCAATTCGAGTGAGACTTTTTGTAGAAAAATGAAACCCTAGGAATTTCAAAGACTTTTTTCTCTCTTTCGCCTTTGGTCTCTTTTGGTTTGAAAGTTTTCTCTCTCTTCCCTTTTTTTTTTTTTGTTCACTTTCGTTTTGTTCAATCAGTGCCCCCCAGGTTGTACAGTTGTACAGTTAAAATAAATCAATAATAAAAAATAACCATTTTTGGAAAAAATTTTGTACAAAAACTATAATAGGCACAATTTGCACAAGCATTTTTAAGAGAATAGGGAGATTTGAGAGTGTTATTGGTAACTATTTAGATTGATTTTTTTTTTTTTTTTTTTTAAGCCCAAACATACTGTGCTTTCTGTATCAAACATATAGGCATCTTTTGTCACATCAGATAAAACAGTCGTATAAGATGAGATAGGATATGACATTGCAGGAATGTACGATAGCTATCCTAACATTATATATTATATGTTGTCGTAGTGTTTGCAATGTGCTAGGATTATAGATAGATCTTAATCATGTGTTTAGTACTGTCTTGATTAAAGTTTAGGATAATAAGCATTATCAATTTATACTAACCGTATAATTCATTTCAAACACAAAATTATCCAAATATTATTTCAGCACATAAAATTTATTCTAGTTTTTTCATCTTTAAATGTTTTTTTTTTTTTTTTGGTAATCGGGGGTGTCCGGACCAGCTTGCGCGCACCTCGACTAATCCCCCGAGGCCTGGAGGCGCCGGGTGAATACTCCAGTGGCCACGCCCCCCATGACTCGAACACTAAACCTCTTGGGTAGTACACCCAAGAAGCTTACCACTCGGACACAAGGGACTTGGTTCATCTTTAAATGTTCAATCAATATAATTCATATAAAAAAGAATATTTCATTAAAAGCAATTACACAAAATAAAAATAAAAATAAAAAAACTCAAAGCATGGGACCACAAAAAAAATTAAAAAAAATTATTAGAATTTGAGTAGAAAACTTTACATAATTATCAATATATATATATATATACAGAGTCAGGCTCTAGAGAGGGCGCCCTCTCTTTATTAAAGAGAGGGCTTTTGTTTTGACCGTCGGATCATGTTTAAAAATTATAAAATGACAACATTGCCCTTAATGAAAACACGATCCGACAGCCAAAATAAAGGCCCTCTCTTTAATAAAGAGAGGGCACCCTCTCTAGAGAATTTTCGTATATATATATATATATATATATTGGTTACAAGGAAATCAATATCAAGATACATATGATGTAATAACCCCCAAAATTAAGAAATATATGGTAATCTTCCAAGATACAAATCCCAACCAAAATCAAATCAAAAAAACCAAACCAAAAAAACAGATCAAAAAATAAATTGAGGAGTCTCGATCGGCGACGACAGGAGCGACGACTGCGGCAACGATGATAGGAGCGACGGCGGCAACTGTGGATTTCTCCTCTTCGTTTTCTTTTGTCTCTGTTTTGTTGATGGTAGATGTAAGAAATATTGTGGGTCATACGGGCACATATCATTGGACCGGGTCCAATGGGCCTTGGCTCTTGGAGCCCTAGGGTTTGGTGAATATGTATGTATATATATGATGTAAATGTTAGAAATATTATAGAAAATACAGCGGAAGGATTTCAAAAAAATTCTGGATCCTCATAGTGGTTGATTAATTAAACGATTAAGTAAAACAAAATTATTTTTATTCGTTACCTCAAGATCTGAAGTTGAAGATGATACAATATGTAGCCTTTGTCACCACCGGACCTTCACCGTTGTTCTCCAGCCTTCAGATGCGCAGGAAGATGGTAGGAATCTCCCAAGCCACTCAAAGCTCTCAATATGGTGTATGTGAATTTTCATAACGTTAGTTTCCCTAACAAATATGCATGTATATATAGGATATGGATACAGAGATATAGTAGCACTAAATCTCTTTTAAATTCAAATTAAAAATTAATTTAAATTTAATATGTATATATATATATTTATCTTTACAAAAAGATAAATTATCCATATACTTATATATAAATACAATCTGTTTTGTACAAACACCACACACAACTTTAGTATGCACCATACGGTTAGGAGCCAACGATGGGATCTAATGGTCATCCTTTTTCCTGGCTTCCAATCACATCTTAGCCAATCTGATTAATCATTGATCTAACTAAAACTGATTAATTACAGACACACCATATTACAATGTTGTAATTGCACTCCAAGAAAATGGAAATTATATTAAGGCCCAACTCACTAAATTTATCTACAAATATACCATTCCACGTAAATAAGCAAACACAAGGTAAAATAATTGTTGATTGTCTACCTTGTTGGTCACCTATTATTTACTACTTTTGGAAACTCTAGTTATCCACAATCGATCACGTATGGAAAGATCACACTGCCTTTTTGCAAATAATTATTATTTAGGGTAAATTGCATTTTGCACCCTCAAACTATACCATGTTTTGCACTTTGGTCCCTAAACTATCATTTTTCGCATTTTGGTCCCTCAACTATCATTTTGTGGCAGTTTGCCCCCTCCCTCACTTTTAGCGTCGCTTTTGGTGTCACTAAAAAGTGACTTTTTTCGTCACTGAAAGTGAAGGAGGGGGCAAACTGCCACAAAATGATAGTTGAGGGACCAAAATGCGAAAAATGATAGTTTAGGGACCAAAGTACAAAACATGGTATAGTTTGAGGGTGCAAAATGCAATTTACCCTATTATTTAACTATAAATAATATGTACATAAAAATTGGTTTAGGAAAAACCCAACTGAGCACTCAGATTTCTGCGATCGAATGAAACTATCCATAAGTTATCCAACATGGATTCCATATTGAAGATACACGTTCACAGACCTCATATACTAATCACCCAAAATACCGAGGTATTGATCATAAGATCTCACTATGTAGTATATCAAGATAACTAGCATAAGAGTGTTGAGTTCATTTATCTCCTTAGGATTAAGAGTAATTTACAATTTAATAACTAGATAAATAAACACTTAAGAGACAGTCATTTAGTGTAGTAATCTAGTTAGCGATCTTGTTCAACGCATCAACCACGCTAACATATAAGTTGTGAACTCAACCACTCTAATGATAGAGTTATGTCACCCCACCAAGTAGCAACTATATGTTACAGTCGTCCATATGAATTGTCCCAAATTCATACTAATTGTGAACTAAGTTTCAAGTTGAAAGGAACTAATGATCACGAACTCCTGTGTGTGAATCCTTTCCATACACCTAGACCATCTACAATTCAACTTGAGGACACATCAATACACTGCTTATGTATTGAAATGATACAAATATACCCATAATATGTAATAACAATCAATAATAAATTCAATTTATTAATAATAAAATGTCTTAACGAGTGGCTTTGAGGGCATACAATCCCAACAATAAACACACATATAAGGATCCCTAAGAGATACAATAATACATCCGGCCTCTCTATATCTCTCATCTCTCTCTCACGGTTTTCTCTCTCTTGGCCATCACCTTTGGAGCTATGGGATTTAGCGTGTGACATTGATAGAGACCGCTCCAGTAGTGTCTTCTACGATATAGGCGAAGCACAAGGAAGTACACGGAAGCGATATAGGTGCAGCAGGTTCGTGGTTCTTGATTGGGCTCGTAACAACGCCGACTCATTCGATCCCGTCGGGCTATATTCCGCTAGGTAAGTGACCTAAACCCGACTCCATGCTTGTGTGCATGATTTTTCATTGGTATCAGAGTCTATAGGTTGTTGTTCGCCTATATGTGCCCAAAAGCGAATCCGCCATTGATGGATTTCAAGCTTTTTTACAAAAACTTTGAAAAATTGATTTTCAAGTGGGTCTAATACAAAGCTCCAATAGGGGTCTGAATTTTTTACATGGTTATGTTCCTTACGGTCCCTAGAGTCCCCCCATGAAGTCTCGTGGGATGATTATCCCCCATGTGAGAGAAATCACGATCCCAAGATTAGGTTTTGGCCTTTGGGTTGAAAACGAATTTTTTTTAGAACTTTGCTCTCTGTTTTCGGAAGATTTAGTTGTTTGATCAATCTGTATTTTGGCATGATTTAGTAGTACTCCGTGAGAGCTTTCCAACGATATATAATTTTATAAGTTTTTGACGAAAAACGAGTGAGATATGAGCTTGCAAAATTGGAGGGTTGAGCAGCCCCCAAAACCCAAATTGGTTTTGTTTTGGGGAAGATGAATCAGAGATTGGTCGCGCCCACTCTCGTTGAGGAGAGTGGGGCCCACTCGCCGACCGATGTTGGTCCGGCGACCTTGGGTCCGGATAGTGGAGGTGTTTCTCTAGGCCTCGGTCCATAATATATATTATATATATTTTTATTAGAAAAATATTTAATTATTTTGTAATTAAAACAGTTTCTGCTATTAAACTAAATAGTTTTTAATATGTTTTAATTGCTTTAAAATTCTGGAGAAATATTAAAAATTAATATTTTATTTTTTTCTATATTATGGATACTGAATGGGACCAGAAATATTTTTATGATAAATTATTTCATTATTTTTTGGTATTTTAGAGCATAAAAGATATGTTTTAAATGTGTTTTTAATTGCTTAAAATATCCAAAAATGCATATTAATTTTTTAAATTAAAATATAGTGTTTAGTACACTGTAAGGGACTCTAAGATAATTTTTGTTTAAATTATCATGTATCTTTAATATTTTAGAGCATGTAATTTATGATTTTGGGTATTTATTTAATTGTTAAAAATGGCCAAAATACACTATTAATTTTTTTAATTAATATGGGACATAAGGGATACTGTTTTGAGACCATATAAATTTTTGTGGGACCCATGTATAGTTTTTGGTAAATTATCTAAATCATATTAATATTTTAGAACATACAATCATGTGTTTTTGTACACGTATTAAATTGCTTCAAATATTTTTATTGATTATTAGTTCAAGGACTTAACATAATGTGTCTAGAACACTAGTGATAACTTGAGGAATTTTTTTTGTGAATTTTCTCGCTCTTTGTAATATATTTTATAGCATATATTGTGCTGAGTGCACGATATTAATTGCTTAATATATAACAAAAGAAGCTGTTAATTCTTGAATTTAATATATAGTATTTTTGTACACTGGTTGGAGACTTGAGAAATTTTTTTGTGAATTATCTCATTTTTTTTTTTTTTGTATTTTAGAGCATAAAATTTACGCTTATAGGCATTTATTTAATTGCTTAAAATAGCCAAAATAGACTATTAATTTTTTTAAAAAAAAAAATTAATATGGGTGTTTAGAACACCATATTAGACCATTGAAAATCTTTTGAGAACAAATTCCTTAAATTTTTTGTATTTTTGAGAATTTTTGTTGCTCTTAGTTAATTTTTGTTTAATTAGATCTATTTATTTTGTTAAATTGATTCAAAATGTTTGTTGGGCCTTGATAAATTTTGAAAATTTTTTTATAATGAAAATTAGTTTTTCAGTTAATTAATTTTTCATGAGGTTTTAAATTAATTTGATAATTTAAAAGCCCTTAATGAATTGGTTTTAAAATATGTTTTAAGACCTAAAATTGTGTTAAAATTAGTGGAAAATTCAGGTTTTTTCATTGATTTTACTTAGCTTATGGGAGCTATCTTGACTGCGCAATAATTATTTTATTGCAAACTTTATTATTTCTTAGAGGCTCATTGCATAGTTGGTCATATTTAATTATTGATATTTGTGATTGGATGACCCGAGACCTGTAATCCTCCTCCTTAAATGGAGTGATAGATTAGTCCATTCATTTTTAAATATACTATATGAGTGCTTCGTGTATGTGATTAATGCAATAATCTTGATAAAATGAATGGACGATTAATTGACAATTTGTGGAGCTTGTGTCCTCACGATGTATGTTTAAGGTTGTTCTTGTATATGTTTATGAACAAAGCATTCCTATTTTTTTATGGGCTATAAATGCAATGTGAGGATGAGAGTTTTATTTCTTGTATTAGAAAAGCCTACTTGTAAAGGGATGGTTTTATTTGTTCATATATCATACACTTGAATTATCTTAGCATGAGCTCTAAGTTGTTAATTCGGACCCATATGGGGGTCCATGCACACTTTTTGTTGTATGGCAAACTTTATATCATTGTGGATGATCATAGATAGGTAATTGTACAATCTAACTGATGTTTGTTTAGAAAAATCAATTATAAAAGTTTTTCTTGATTTACAAATTTGAGATTTGATTAATGGGCAATAGCAAATTTTTTGGTCTTAAATTGTAAAAAGGGAAAAATTCATTTGTAATTGGATTTTAAAAACAAACTTTATGAAATGTGCAAATAATAATGTCAATCCCTTGCGCATTTTCTCAAATGTTTTTCAAACCACACTTCGTTAATATTTACAAAGATAACAAGTTTAAAAGGGACTAATTTTTGTAATATGACACTGCAAAGTAACACACCTACAGGATGAGCAAGAGCTTATGGGCTTTAAACTTATTCCATAGTCCAACCCAGTGAACCGAATAATGGGCCTCTGAACTAACATCATTATAACCTTAATAGCCTATAATACTTGGCTTGAGAAGGATCATAGCACGCGCTTTGTGATAAGCAGTATGCACCATGATCTTGTTGGGAAGTATATGTACTACCCAATAGCCAAGAATTGTGAGATCAACTCGAATTTGTTTTCGATGGCACATTCACTACTAGATTAAGCATCTAGTTATGAAATTCGGGAAAGTAAAAAAAACGTTCCAAGTACACGATGACTAGACATCTAAGGTTGATGACAGGTATGATTCGTGATTTTAGATTGCTCGGGCATCTTTACTGGCGCACTACAGTTTCAGGCTATGATTAGTTATTTGCTTGATTCGCGGGTCCATAGAAAACAAATCATGATCCACAAACGAAAATGTTAAATTTTTGTTTTTTGACATTTTCTGACATGTTGAGCTGAATACGGAGTGCCAAAAAGGTAAGGCGAACCATATAGCTACACTCTTGACCACGACTTCCATAAGTGGAAGTAAGCGCATGGCAGTGGGCCTGAACGCAATGGTAAGGGTAAACCCGCCTAGAGGCAGAGTGGGGCTAGCAAGTTTGCACCTAAGGCTAACAAGGTGGAAGAGCGCAATCAAGGGCGTTTTTCAATTCGGTGGTAATAGGATGGATATTTTTGTCTTGTAGTATTACTAGGACATAGTTATCTAGGGATAACTACTTTAGAGTTGTTTTAAATAATTCTAGTTTTCTCTGTTATTCATTTATTTTGAGACATGGAATGCTAGACTTGAACGCATAGGATGTGATAGGATGACTTGATTAGCTCGAGAATGTTGATCTACCTATGTGTGAGTCTTACTTAGTTGGAAAAGCATGCTGAAAGCCTTTTAGAGAGGCTATTAGAGCTACTCAAGCATTAAAGCTAGTTCACTCAGATATATGTGGACATATGGTTGTAAAGGCATGTCATGGTGCCTCTTATTTTCTCACTTTTATAGATGATTTCGCGCGATATGAGTATCGCAAGTACTTATCTATTCAGTTCAAGGAACTATGTGAGGAAAAAGGGGAAACGCAGACAACTTCCTATTCCGAAAACTCCGCAACAACATAGAGTTGCAGAAAAGAAGGAATAGGACATTCCTAGATATGGCTAGGACTATGATGGCGCAAGTCAACCTCCCAATGTTGTCTTGGGGGGATGTACTTTCATTTGCTGCCTACATACTAGAGTGCCTCTTCTCAATCAGTTCCCTCTACCCCCTTTATGAGCTATAGAGAGGCGAAAAGCTTATTTTGGAGCATTTGTGCCCGTGGAGCTCAGGAGGTTATGTTCACTATACCTCGCATAAGTGCGAGAAACGCTTGAGAGCTAGAGGGCGTACCTTTATAAGGTATTCTAATAGCTTGAAATGATATGTTACATATAATGAACAACCGGATATAGGAATGACAGAAATGGTGTCACATGATATTGAGAATGACTTCCCCAGGTTGGTAATACTATGAGATATCTTGACCTCTATGAGTTAGAGGATGTTGAAGATAACATACCGATTTTAAGCGAGGGTGGAGAGATTGAGAATCCACATCCAGTAATCGTTGTAAAATGGTACTAGTCTCTAGCCGAGTGAGAGTACACCGCTAGACGCTAGTAGGAGTGTACCAGATAGTGGGAGTGCACCACAAGGCACTCAAGATTCTCAGGTAGTACACTATATGGTGATGAGGAAAAAGTTCCCTATCACTGTTTTTGAAATTGAGGAAGACATTTTCATATGTATGCAAATGTGTGCACAAAGTGGATGAGGATGAACCTGTTTATTTTGTTGAAGCGTTTTTCTTCGTCTGCTGAAGCTGAGTGGATAGTTGCTATGCCAGAGGAGATGAGCTTTATGGACGCGAATAAGGTCTGGAAGTTAGTTGACATTTCGCATGTGCGTAAGATTATTGGAGACAAGTGTGTTTTTAAAATCTAATGCAAGGCAGATGGTTCAATTGATAAGTATTAGGCCCGCCTTGTGGCGATAGTTTGTACCCAGAGACAGTATAGACCATGGAAACATGTTCTCCCAAAGGGTGAGATTTGACTCCATTCGCCTTATCCTAGCATTTGTCGCATATTTTGTTTTGGAACCTTTTTAGTTGGATGTTTAAACTGTTATTTTCTCAATGGAGAACAAAACAACGAGATAAATATGGATTAACCCATTGGTTTTATGATCAAAGGGAATGAGCGCAAAAGTATGCCGTCTCAAACGTTTCATTTTTTTTTTTGTTTCCCAAGGTATCCCCAGGCCTTCCGCCCAGGACTAATCCGCCGAGGTACTGTCGGGCATGGAAGTGGGGACCTCTCCCAAGATAGTTTTTTGCATACACAAGGACTCGAACTTGAGACCCTTGCTTAAGCAGCCAAAGCCCCTTCCATTTAGGCTAACTGACTCTTGGTAAAGTTTCAGTTATTATCTCAAGCTAGCGATCGTCTAGGCAGTGGTACAATGTGTGAACATTAAATGGTCCAAGAAAAGTGTTCTAATTCTTTGTATGTTGATGACATCCAGAAAGTTGGGAATGAGATAAGTTCCATTGTCGCCACTTGAGAGTGGTTATCCTCTCAGTTTGAGATTGTGGATATGGGTGATGCCAACTATGTGTTGGGCGTTTAGATTGTAAGAGATCGTTCTTAGAAGCTTCTTTCGAGGGTTCTTGAATGTTTTTTCATATGAAAAGCTCTAAACCCATTAACATCCCAATGTTAAAGAGGGACTCACCTTGACCTTAGAGTAGTGTCTTTAGAATAATGAGAAGAGGAAACAAAAGTCCAGTTTTTCATATGCATCCGTAATAGGGAATCTAAAGCATGCTAATGTGTGTACTCGGTCAGATGTCTGCTATGCGGTTGGTTTAACTAGTCGTCGTTGTAGCAACCCTGGTAATATCACTATAAAGTAGTGAAGAGTATCTTGTGATATGTTCGCGGGACTGTGGACCTTGCCTTATGCTGTCCGCAATGGAAGCATAATTTATGGTGTGCTTACCAGCTGTTCGAGAAGCTGTTTTGGTGAAGAGTTTTTGTCATACCCGCTCCTGCGGTATTTATTTATATCATTTTAGCATGCATAGCATGCTTATGGTTGTGTTAATTAACGTATGTGAAGTGAGTGATGACTCACTAGTTGTTGGAGGGTGTCTTTTGAGAACCCAGTATTTGGCCTTAAAGGCAGTTTGGAAGGTGTCAAGAGAGGACACATGAACATGGAAAATCATGTTGTATTGGCATAGCTAAATGACATTTATGTGATTTAAATGTTATTTGACTTATTTGGTATTTTCATGAATAGTAATTATACCTGTGTAGTATAATTTCTGATAGTTTTGATCTAGTTTTAGATCATTTGAACATTGTGGTGAGAACGTGAGTGATACGTTGCTTAAAAGGTAGGTTGTGTAGAGATTTCACGGAAAATAGTTTTCGAAACTTAATTA
The DNA here is from genome assembly GCA_033977485.1 of Hydrangea macrophylla. Lineage (NCBI taxonomy): Eukaryota > Viridiplantae > Streptophyta > Magnoliopsida > Cornales > Hydrangeaceae > Hydrangea > Hydrangea macrophylla. The sequence goes on from CM066982.1 coordinate 68,614,403, forward strand.
CGGCGACAAACAGGACTTAATCAAAAACTTCTGAAATTTATAGTTTTCACTCGTAAAGTTATAAAATGGACGTGTAAGACGTTTTGAGGAATAATTAGAAGTTTTGAGAACTCGCGGGGAGGTAAACGTAAATTCTGGAAAGTTTGTCTATAAATAGAAAAGGTAAGAATTTCATTAGTTGTAAACTTCTAAAAATATCTTGAAAGAAGAGAGAGAAAGGGAGATTTAGTTCTCCGGGCTTTGCGACGACGGTCGGCGACCTTCCGTCCGCCTGAACTTCACCAAATTTCATATTTGAACTCCCCAAGGTAAGGGCTACGTTTTGATAGTCTTTAGGCCACGTTTGGTTAAGTTTTTATAAACTCCTAAATCTAGGAATTTGGGGAAAACACGTGTAAACTTGTAGGTTTCGCGTAGGATCGGAGATTTGGCGTTTAATCGGGCTTCTATTCGTTCCCTCAAAGTTATACGACGATAGCTCGAGGTATGAATTTCTAGCCTATGTTATATAGGTGAAATACATGTTTTATATTTCGATGACGAAATTGTGATCCGGGCAAAATCCATGTGTTAATCTTAGGCCCGTTAATTATGCATGCGCTTAAATGTGAAAAGTGTCACGCCCCGACATAGCATAAATAAGGAAAGCGTTTAAATTCCTTTATGGACCCGTAGGTCGCGACAGTTTGAAGGATCGATTCCATCCCAAACGTCGAACAACACTAAACAATAATCAGAGTAGAGCAATCAAAGCTTATAAAATTTTCTAACTTAATAATTATTACAGCACGGGTCATCTAAAGGCACAGACCGCCTTGAAACAAAATAATAACTTAGTGTCTATTACAGTCATCCTTAACAGCTCAACTAAAAGCATATGGAAGTAAATTCTGTTTCCAGCAGTTGTTTCTCAATTCGCATAGTCATACTGTTCAGCTTGATCATAACCTAAAAAGCCTGAACACGAATGTCCAGGACGCATAAACGTCGTCAGCTTCCAGAAGCTGGTGAGTATTAAAAACATAACTTTGAATGTAAAACATACCCATTTACAAATTTTCCATTTTTAATTTTGTAAAAATTCAATAGCTTGACCATAGAGAAAATTCGATTTATAAACCAACGAGGATTATATATTCAAGTCGTTAATTTATAAAGCATATGATCGTGTATGAGACAATGCACCACACTCATCTTGTCGACTCTTTTCTCTCGACAGACACAACAATCCACTATCTCACTCCAGTATCTTTGAAACACTAAGGTAGCCACACTTTAGCAACGGGGTGCCAGGGAATGTCCAGTTTGCCTCACACTTTGGTCCGGGGTACCAGGGAGTGTCCAATGCCTCACACTTTGAGTACCTAAACTGCCATGCAAATACCGGAGGAACCCTCACGCAGTATCCAGACTCGGGTATCAGGGAGTGTCCGTAGGCCACACTTTAGCACTTCCATGGGTGCCAGGGAATGTCCAAGTTCGGCTTCACACACTTTGACGCTACCATGGTCGTCAGGGAGTGTCCAGTTTTGCCACCGTTGCATTTCAAAGACACTCTCACCGCAATCTCAACACGTCACACTTTGGTACACAACAACCAGGGAGTGTTTACAACACAATCTCAATCTCAATCTCATACTCTTTTCCACACTGACCATTACTCTTTTTCACACTGACTGACACTCACATGCATGTACAACTGACTCCACATGTATGTCATGAACCTTAAACGTAAAAGAACTTAATGAATTAAAGGAACACGTGCGCACGGGGATTGATAAGTCACAATTCATTGTTTTAATCTTTCCAACATAACCAATAGCATTCGGTTCTAATAAAATTCCTAAACAGAACCTTAACAGTGTTTTAAAATTAATCCAAACAGTCCCTTATACGAAAACACACAAAAAACCAGAAACTGCCAGAAGTCGCGCGCGCGGGCCGCTCGCGCGAAAGGTCGCTCGCGCGATGTGCCCAATTTTTATTTTATTATAAAAACCTTTCTTTCTGCCTGAAATTAGCCACCTCGCGCGCGCGGGTCGCTCGCGCGAAAGGTCTCTCGCGCCACCCTCGCTCGCGCGGCCTGCCTATTTTTCATTTTCTATAGAAAACCTTTTCTGTCTGCCTGAAACCACGCGGCTCGCGCGCGCGATGCTCGCTCGCGCGAGATAAAGCAGAGACTTCGTCTTCTTCGTCAGAACTGCTCTGTTTCAGTTTCAGGGGTCTTTTTATAACACTCGCATTCGTGTTATTGCATTTGTATCATATTGCCATTCATGATAATGTGATGTGGCGTGTCTTATGACACATGTTCGGGTGAGTTTTGACTCACGAGTTGATTTGGGGTGTCTGTATTAGAGAACCCTCTGAGACTGTAGTGATTGAGTGTTGTGATGTTTTGACGTCTCTCTGAGTATGAGATGGTTATTGTGGAGCACTTTAAATGTTTATCTGTAAATAAATGTTTACCTGTGTATTTCAATATCTGTATTATTTTCTGTTTTAGAATTTATATCTGTTGCTAGTTTTAGTATCCTGGTGAGAACGAATTAACACGCTATTAATTTGGTAGGCTAATTAGCAACTTCGGAAACGTCATGTAGAAATTCGCGTTTTAGCGACCAAACGAAACTTAGTCGAAAACTTTTATAATTTTGAGTTTTCACTCGTAAAGCTATGAATAAGCTGTATAGAAAGTTTCAGAGACTAATTAGGAGTTTTGGAAAACTCGTGGGGAGGTAAACGTAATTCCCAATAGTCTTGCCTATATATAGATAGAGATGGTTGAGATATTTTTCATAACTTCTAACCTAAATTCCAAAAGGAGGCCAAAAGGGGACTAGAGGGAGATTTAGGAGCTTAGAGCTTTGCGACGCCAAACGACGACCTTCCGTCAGTCTGGTTTCTCCCAGATTTCATATTTGAGCTCCTCGAGGTAAGAGCTTCGTTTTGATACCTATTAGGGCCTGTTTGGCTAAGTTTTCTGAAAAGTTGTTTTCTAGAATTTTTCATAAAAGTTGATAAATGGAATTATGATCCATAGGAATTGTACTAGACGGACTTCAGCACCTTCTTTGTGCACGGGTTTTCTTCAGATTGAATTATAGGAGCGTTATTTGGAGGTGAGTGATTCAACTATGTCTTTGGAATGATTTCTTGACATGTATTCATGTTTTGTGTGAATAGCATGTATTAATTCTTAGAGATATATTGTGTAGTTCATATTGGGCATTTTTATTGATAAGTAGGCTCAATAGCACGGTGATATGTTTTGATTACCGTGAGTATGGTGATATGTATTTGAGCATGTTAAGTTGCTTATTTGGGTCAGAAGGAGCACGTGGTCACCGTGCCATTTTGTGGAGCCGATATAGGCATTAAGGTCGCACGATTGAAGAGAAGAATCGTGGGTCTTACCCTTTCGCGTGGACTTATTGGCGAGGAGTCGCGGATTGGGAATATGGACGGGCACGTGAGTCTCCGGCGACTAGTATGAAATGTAGAGATGTGAATGCGGATATGTTTATCATTCATGTGCATATGTTGTTTTATTCACTAAGCATTAGCTTAAACAAATCGAAATATGTGTGGTTATTCAAATAACCATTGCAGGTGTTAATGCTGGCGAGGAATCGCAGAAGTGAGCACGAGGATTGGGAGTTTAACTTGGGAGGCAACTTGAAATGTTAATCTTGTAGTTTTGGGATAATAGGAATGTTGTAATAAGAAATTGAGTGTTTTAACCATGTTTAATTTGGTATGTTAGAATGGATTTTAAACCGTTGTAATAGTTAGTGGCATGTTGTAATTCTGCTTTAGAAATGTTTTAATACAGTTAGGATTACTTTGGATTGAGTTTGGATTGAGTGGTTGATCCTTGGTGAAAGTTAGAAAGCTTTTAAACTTGAATTCTGCAGATAGGGCTGCTGCCAGGGGAGCAGTCGACTGGTCCTGTGTTCAGTCGACTGAACCCCTGTATCTGTTAGCTACTGCTTTTTATCATAGCAAAAGCAGTCGACTGGTCCCCGCCTCAGTCGACTGGACCCCCAGTCTCAGTCGACTGGAATTGCTATTAAATCTTTTGAAAACTCCCTACCTTCTTCCGTCGACTGAGCAGTCGACTGAACCTCTGCTTTTGAAAATGTGTTTTGTTTTTCCGCTGCGTGTGTTCTTCAAACCTAATTTTTGGGAACGTTAATGAATTGGTTTAGCCTCGGTGGCGTGCCACGGGCTCCGGTTCCGCTATTGTGGGACCGGGCTGTGACACTTTTTGACCCACTTTCAATTCCGGAAGTTACTAGGCCTTATTATATATGAATCTCTTTGTTTTTCAATGAGGATTAAGAATCCATAACTAATTTTACATGAATCAATCTATAACTCAAGAATTTTATGAAAAACTAAAAGATCACAAAACTAATTTTCTTATATACTTTCTTATGTGAACAAATTAAGGTCTAATACTTTGACAGGAGCTTCTATGTATCATAATCTTTCATAGTCATCTCTAAAAACAAGTTTTGGTTAAGATTGAAAATTTCCATATTTCTAAGCTTTGAACTTCAACCGTAAAATCATCAATGGGGATTTACAAAATTAAACAAATACACAGCAATTAATATGAAATTACATTCTTAGTGAGTTAATAATACTCACTGTTTGACAAAGATGAAGAGATGATAATATGTTGAGAAAGAATTTGCAATATAAGAACTCCTTTGAAGCTTTAAGCTATGGAGGTCCAAACTCTCTCTAAAATTCTGAAACTAACTCTCAAACTCTCTCTCTTTTCTCTCTGAATTTCATTCTGCTGAAATTGTATGTGTGTGTAGTGTATAAATAGAGAAGCCAAAGGATGAGCTTGGGCTCTAAGCAAATTCTAACATACTCAACAAATTGGATTTTAATTAGTTAAATGCATATATAAAGTTATACACAGCCCATGTATATAATGCATATACGTATATACACTCCCAGAACATCTGAAGAGGCAAGCTTAGACTAGTAGGGGGCAACAAGAAAGTGTTTGGGAAATCAAGCTTATGGCATAAACTAATACACAAAATAGGAGCACAGCCAAACAAGGTTTTAACAAATGATTAGTTTGCCATAAATGGAAAGTAATGTGTAGTCACTTCCACTTTACATCACTTCCAAAATCTGTGGAAGTAAATGCGGCGTGGACAGTTTTAAACGTAAACTGGTATTTTCGGGGTGCAGTGTTCACCACAAAAATACAGAAAATTCGTTTTAACATAGGAAGTGATTTTCTGGTTTCATAAAAAATACTTTTTGGGTTAAAAGAAAATGCTTCCACCATTTTGAAATACAGATTTGAAATTCAATACAGGTATTACTAAATTTACAGAAATTGCAGTTTGACCCCAAAAGAATTTCAATTATGAAGTAAATCAAGAAATAAATTCTAAACATAAGAATTGTAATTAGATAAATGCAGACAATACAATTTGATTTAAAAATATGTCAATTCAAATACAGATTAATTATTAAAGGCAAATGCAGGTTGTTACAAAAAGCATGTCTAATTTTACGCGAGCACGTATATGTGTTAAATGAGCATGTTTATGTGCCTATGTGGGTTAAAGGGGGATTTGTGTTCATTCACCGTGAGACGTCCTCTCGAGAATGGGGAGGATTAGTAGTGATGACGATCACTTGCCGAGAAAGGCATTAACGTGACATGTCGAAGGGGTATGGGTCATGGTTGAGTCTTAAGACTTTGGATCGGTGAATGTGCACTTATTCCCTAGAGACCAATAGTTATGTGTTATGATGAGATTAAAGCATGATTTGTCATATATGCATATGTTAGAAATTGTGCACTCAGCATATAGCTGAGCAATGGAGATTTACTCCATTGCAGGTTTGAAGAAAGAAAGGAGAAGCGTGAAGGGTGAGGCCGGGGGAATGTAGGGGATCGCCTTTTGTTTATGTTTTGGTTTCCTTCCCAATGTTGTAATAATGGAATTGGAGGTAGGATCCTGTTTTGTTTGAATTGAGTACTTTGGAAGGATTTTGGGAAATGTTCTATTATGTAAGAAAATTTCTTATAGTTAGTTTTGAATTCGTCCGAACTCTTAAGTTCATGTTTTGTAAACTTAACTTGTCAAATTCGGATTTTGAAGGAATGTGGTTAGAGTTTTGTGAATGGAACCAAACAAGTCTTAGCTTGTTCCGCTATTGTTTCTTTTCATGGATTAGTGAGATTAAACTTTGTTTTTGAAAGCTTGTTATAGCTTGTGACGTTTGGATTAATGTAAGTGTGTTTGGAGTATTGGTTTTGGTGGTGGTTGTTTGACGCCTTAAGCAAATTCTGCAACTTTGGGCAGGATTCTGCTAAAGGGTCATTCGACCGGTCGAAGGGGGTCGTTCGACCGGTCGAAATACCCCCTGCCAGAAATCTTTTACTACCCCTTCCGGAAATTTTAAAAGGGTTTTGATTGGTTCTTAGGGTGCCTTTGGGACCCCTTTCAACATAAAATCATTCGCTTTGAAATATAATTACGTTTTCAATTTTATACAGATTTTACAACTCGGAGGGTAATGTTTTCAAAGTTTTATATACTCAAGATTGTTTTAAAGTTCTTTTCCGCTGCGTATAGTTGTTGTTGAGCCTTGGTGGCGTGCCACGTGTCCTGTTTCCGCACATTAGCGGGATGGGTCGTGACAGTTTTTGCAGTGGCTAGGCTCTTCACCTCATAGTGATGAGGTTGTGCTCATCTATGGTGATAGCACATAAGCCTGAGCATATGCAAAAGATCTCAAAGCCATTATAGCACGTAGACATTCCTTTTTGTCACATTTGAGATGTAGTTTGCGCAAAGGGAAGTTGTCTTGAGGCATATCTCCACTTGGGGATGTGATGTGTTGAGACATTTTATTGTGTTATTGACATTGTTATTCAAGTTTTTTTATTATCAGTTAATAATAAACTAGTTGGTTTTCATACATATATATTTGTTATATGCATGAAATGAACGCACGGGTGATTCACCTTGCCGCTGAGTTAGCGAACTAGGATATGCGTGTCCGTGGCGCTTGGATGGCGAGTAAGATGAGACATTTGTTTTCATGGCGCTTAGATAGATAGCTAGCTAGGATATGTGTGTCCATAGCGCTTAGAAAGCGAGTTTAAACACATATATCTACGCAGTGTAAGAACAGTGAGCTAGATATAAACCCTTATTATTTCTATATGTCGCCTTAGATGGAGCTAAGATAAGACCTTTATATTTGGTCGAACATAGAGAGATCCCACGACTCTATGTAGCCTTTTTACAGCCGAATGTGAGTTTTTCAGATGGGCGCCAGGAGGGGTGACTGTGCTGGAAAACTCAGGTTAGACGTTTTGTGTAACGTCTAGACTAAGATTCGTATAGCATTACTTGTTTTTTCAAACACAGAGTGACATGCCCATTTTTATGGAAGAATGCCATAGCATACATTTCATATTGTATGTGCTTTTGCGATCTATTGTGGAACAGTGAATGAATTCCTCTTCATTACTGTGTGAGCCACGTAGCATATCCAAGACATTGGTTATCCTAAAAACTGGCTACCTTCATGACTTGAGACTATGTCATGAAGAGGACGCTTGATGACAACTACTTTAGCATGTTATCCTAGGACGAAGAGATAATTTTGTTCTATGGGGTGTGTCTGGGCAAGCGGTCAAGTTAGTCGGATTAACATGTGGGCTCAGGGAAGACCATTCAATAACATACCATGTTCTTGTGACTCATTAGCAAGCCTGCGACAATCGTATTTTGTTATTGATATGTCATAAGTACATTACATTGAGGTGGTACAGCAATTCTTTTCACCGAGGGATTGAGAGTGCTGTGTCAGGTGTGGTTGAATCGTCTAAGGCATACATGAGAAGCTTTCGAGTGATGTGTCTTACTGGTTATGGTGATGATTTGGCATTACACTTCTGTCGTTGTACTTTCTTTTCATAAGATCGCATGTTCTATTTCCCTGTATGAAGAGATGAGAAGTTCTGTTTCGAGAGATTGTTTTAGTAACAAGCCCTATGTGGGTGAGTGGGAGATGTAAGAAATATTGTGGGCCATACGGGCATCCACATATCATTAGACCGGGTCCAATGGGCCTTGGCTCTTGGAGCCCTAGGGTCAGGTGAATATGTGTGTATATATATATGATATAAACACACATATGAGGAACCCTAAGAGATACAATAATACATCCGGCCTCTCTATATCTCTCTTCTCTCTCTCTCTTGGCCATCACCATTGGAGCTATGGGATTTAGCTCGTGACATTGATGGAGACCGCTCCAGTAGTGTCTTCTATGACCTAGGCAAAGCACAATGGAGTACACGGAAGCGATATAGGTGCAACAGGTTCGTGGTTCTTGATTGGGCTCGTAACAACGCCGACTCATTCAATCCGTCGGGCTATATTCCGCTAGGTAAGTGACCTAAACCCGACTCCATGTTTGTGTGCATGATTTTTCTACAATAGAGATGAAAAATGAAGAATAGTCGTGACTCTTGTGACCTAGAGTGTTTTTTTCTTTTTCGTTTATCCCAATCTCCTTATCCTGCCTAATAATCCCCCATGGTATAAAGTTATCCCATGGAGTGGGATAAAAATGAATTTGAGACTTTTTTATCCACCAGATTACGTGCACCAATCATCGGATAGGATAACTCTTATCCTATCTAGACCTCTTATTAGGTGAAATAAACATGGCTACATAATAATCTATTCGAATAAATTTTAAAAAAACATTGTAGTATGTTGAATCCTCGGAGTACGTTTTTGCTGAAGCAGGTTCATATACGCTTTCCCTCTAAACATAATGCAGGAAGCAAGGACTGAGCCACAACATAAGGTGTGGGTTCAAGTGAATCCAGTGAAATATTTTAGTAAAAAGGTTTACATGTAGGATTATATATATTTTTACATGTTTTCCTAAAATGAATCCTTTGGAATAAAAGCCAAACAAGGAGGAATGTGTCATTTTTGTTATTCTACTTGGTTAAGCTGAACTCATTCTGCACATAGTACCATTGGATGAATGTAGGGGTGGCAATTTTCGACCCGACACGAATCCAACACGAATTATACGGGTTTGAGTTTAACTTATATGGGTATGGATCATAAACTGGTCGACCCTTTAACAATATTAATAATGGGTTGGGTCATGTTTTAATTGGGTCAACCCGTTTATCCCGATTATAGAGATTATTTTTGGAAATATAGATTTAAATATATACATATTGCAGTCATTTTTATTATTATTATTTTTTTGAAGAAAAATCATTTTTTATGGGTAAAAAAATTGCAGTAATCTCAGCCGTTAAAAAATACTAACAATAGCGCAACACGACTATATATACAGATTGTCAATTAGGGAAAAACCATCTCTTCATTTTTTTCCCTCTATGTTTGTTTGCTATATTTGTTGTTCGGGCGTGCCAGAGTCTTGTTAGGTAGACCCAAACTAATAAACACAAAATTTCCTAAATCACTTGTGTGAGTGATACACAAGGTTTTGAAAATCTGCCTTATAACAGGTGCAATTGTGTGTGGTGAGTAGGAAAGTACCCTCACCAAAAGTCCTATAGCAGTACTGAAGCGCACAAGCCATACAAGTGATGAAAAGAAGAATTAAATAAAATAGACTTTTATTTAATTAAAAAAAATTACAATAATGTAATTGAAAGCTAAGAAAGGCTAAGAAAATAAAAAGGATGCTTTTTATTTGCCTAAAAAAAAACTAAGAATGCATGTTTAATACTTTTGGGATACTGTTTGAATGCGGTTTGTCGAGGTGACGCAGAGTGCCTTTGCAGCTTGGCCAGACTGTTGTATTTGTAGCGACCATGGAGGTCTTCTAGATAAGGTAGGAAATAACTGATGAATCATTATCTGGTAAAAAATACCAGTTTATTTCCATAAACTGCTAAAATCCGCCATATCTTCGAATATATATACAAGCATACATATTGATCTTGAATCTGGTCCATTTTGTGGCTTGGTTCGGCTGACTTCTCCTCCAAGCAAAAGATAACTTCCATAATATATTGATATTATCTTCCCATATCAGATAATATGGAAATATTATCACCTTAATTATAGAAGTTGTAGGGGTGATAACTTCCCATAAATTTGAACCCCACCGTATATATATACGTATATATAATATATACTTCCAAAGTTGCAAGAAATATAAAACACAACCAAAATAATATCAGCCCGAATTATCACATGGTTGCAGCCCGATCTGAAAGCATAGCCTACCAAGTTGAGTCCGATAGCCATTTGAAGTTGGCTTATACTAAGCAAAGATGAATTAGTAGTGAGGCCCACCACTATTTCCACACAATTCACTAAGTGACGTGGATGATAAGTCAAATGACCAACCTTAAGACTCATTATTAGGGGTGACCCACCACTTAATGCTTTAAAAAACACTGGCAGTTGCACGTGGCTGACCAAATAAAGTGTGGTAGCCCGTTTGGTAATTGAAGTCCGATAGCATGGAAGTGCCAAGCAAAGCCTAAGCCATTATACTATATGCTGCCATTTGAATCACACAAGACTTTGTAAATCATCAAAGTGATGACGACTTGGGCTCCATCACTGTTGACTTATTGACTGCTTTATTTAACATGGGTGCAATAAATCATAAGATCGGTCTCACTAGTTAGTCCGATCAAGTGGTAGACATATTGATTAGGCAGTCCGATTTTGAAACCCATTCGGTCCTATCAATTTTGAACCAGTCACTTGACCCTGAATTTATGTCATCGGTCTCGTAGTCCGATCAAAAAAATCTCAATCGGCCTTATACTAATTTTAACTAAAAAATGTATTTTTTGGGTGCAAACAATGTTTGATTTTTTATTACATGAAGTCAATCTATTAAATAGGTCATGTTAAACAAGGAAAAAAATGGTTAAATGAGCTACGTAGACCATAAAACCACTTGTCCGTTACATGGGTTGGTAGGTTAAATAGGTGACTCGTAAATTGCATTAGTCGGGTATGAGTTTAGGTTTTTGACACGTTTAGAAATGACATGATTATTGACATAACACACTTATGACGTGGCACGATACGATTATGACCCAACACGACACGATTGCCACCCTAGATGAATGATTGTTTCGTCAAAAAGAGATTGCATAACCGAATGGGTGATTAGTTAATGAATAATTATTTGGTCACATATGTAGACACCCGATTTTTGATTCAGTTTTTCTATTGTTGTTTTACATTTGTTATTGCGCTTATTCTTTTATTTTATTTTTGAGTTCCCATATGGGTGTGTACATTTGAATATACAAACATACCTTCATTTTATTTACTCATTTTTATTCTCTTTTATTTACTAAAAAAATAAAAGAAATAGAAGTTCAACTTGGTTCTGAAGGATAAAGTGAATAACTTTATTTTATTGAAAATGCTAGGCATACATCCCAAACCACACCCAAAATCACATCCCTTGCTTTAAATGCATGTACCTTATGCTGTTTGAATTTTTCACACTTTTTTGTGCACCACTTACACAACACAGAGTACATGCATTTAAAGCAAGGGTGTGGTTTGGGGTGTGGTTTGAAATGTGTGCCTAGCATTTCAAACCACACCTCATGTTTTAAATGCATGTACTTTGTGCTGTTTGAATTTTTCACACTTTTCTGTGCACTACTTACACATCACAAGGTACATGCATTTAAAGCAAATGTGTGATTTGGGGTGTGGTTTGAGATGTGTGCCTAGCATTGCTCTTCACGCAAGAGTCCATATCCACACCTCATGTCAGTTACTTTTGGACTTCTTCTACATTCTTTTTTTTTTTTTTTTGATAAAACTTCTTCTACATTCAAACAAGCATCACATGTCAGATTCCTTTTTCAAATTTATTATTATTATTATTATTTTTTTTAAAAAGAGAAGAAAAAAAAGGGGTGAATAGATTATTTTACTACTCCAGATCCTATTTTATGTGTCTTACTATAAGAGTCCAATATTTTAGGGGACATAATGATCGTCATTCGCGTGACATGAAATTAGTGCAAGAGTACTCAAACCTTACTCAGTTTTTTCTTTTCTTTTATTTTGGTAATTTCAAACTCAAAAAGGGCAAATTTTAAAAGTAGTTGAAAATTTTATCATATAATATTATTTATGAACAAAATAGTTTTGAAATGGCCAAAATAAGAAAAAATAGACACATAAAATGGGACCGGGAGATTCTAAAAGAACATTTCGTACATTCATTATCTTGACTTACTAAAAAAATTTTGGAAAGGCCAAGTGGCTGGAAAACCCCCCAAGGGGCACATACCCATGTGATAAATATCTCCTAAAAAAGGGAAAAGAAAATCAAAGAAAAGAAAGTGGTAGTTTGATTTGATCCAGATCACTATCTAGAGTTTTGAACTCTGGACAATTAATGGTCATAACCTTATAATATATTCTATACCTAATTTGGATATTTTCATTTCATTGCTTCATTTTATAGCTTTGGGTTGGAATATTTAAGGTAAGAACATCAAGAATATGAGGATCTGTCAAACTAACAGTGAAATCCGGATAACAGTTAAAATAAACTGGTCCATGGCATAAACTTGATTCAACCATGCCTAGTGATGAATCCATGAATTGGAGATGTCTAGCATCTCTTATTCATGCCAAAAGGGAAGTATCTAACCCTTTTGTTATCACGGGTTTAACACTGACTTGGACAAGTTCAATATGAAGATATTTAAATCCTTTCAAAAGATATTTAGAAATAGCTTGTGGAGATAGCATTTTGAAACTTTGATTTGCATTTGTGACTTGGTGAGTAGTTTCAACTGTTTTTTATCTCATAGGATTTACATGGTAGAAGGGCTTAAGATAATAAAGCTCATCAACTGGAACTGAGGGCATTTTCCAGTTTCTTAAAAACTTTTCCAAATTTTCTATTGTAGTCTCATCCATGTTTTTAATATTACTAAGATCCATTTTCCTTTAGATGGAGTCTTGTTCAATCATAGTACTAGATCCAAAGTATTTTGGCTAATGTTTTTCATTCTAAATACTGCTACAGTTAGAACTTACCCTACTGTCAACAAACCTTGGACACGCTCCTAAACGCCTGATCCCCGCAACGACGGACACTTTAATTGAGAATAATACGACTTGGTACGTAGGTGTAAGAGAGCACAATAACAGTAAGAGAAATCAACAGGAGACAACACTTATGGCTCTGATACCAATAACTCAGCAAGCCAAAATCCTAAGTCTTTGGTTTAGTAATTCAATCTGAAGGATGACCTGAGACAAGTTTTTCCTTGTTTGGAATAGGATATCTAATCCATTTTAGAGTTGTATTCAATGGCTTGTATTAATAACTAGTCTAGAAACTCCTCTTTCAATTTTCTGCATATTTTTTAACATAAAAAGCAGAACAACTCTAGAGAAATTTACTTTTCCTTATTAAGGTTTTTATCTAATAAACCCTGTATTTCAGTTTTGCAAAATTCCAATAATTCTTTACTCGTTTGAATAGGACGTGCCTTTGTGGAAATCTTCTTTTCATCAAAATCCTTTTCATATAGTAAAGAGACAATATGTTTCTTCCTATGCCAAAACACATTAGGATGCTCCGAATAGATATTGTCTTCAAGAAATCTTTGGAATTTCTCAATCTTTGTTTTTTAAACAGTTTGTGCAAGCTGTTCATTTATTCTTTTATGAACCAACTCTTCTTTTATCAAACAAATTTGTTTTTCTTTAAAAACAAGAGTTTCCTTCAGACTATGAATTTCAGTTTTCCATAGGCTAGTGAATAAACTTAAATAAAATTTCTTCATCCATTAACTTTGTTGATAAACCATTTTTAGTAACAGTAAATGGTTGAATAATGGATAGAAAAGGGGTTCCCAGTATAACTGGTTGGCTAAGAGTTTTAACCAGAATGAAAGTGGTAGAAACACAAATTCCTTGTTTACAAATGTGAGCCTTAGGAATTTCATATTTTATATCTAATTGGCTTCCATTTGCAGCATTGATATTATAGGTGGTTTTTTCAAAATACTTAAAAGGAATTAATCCTTACTTTATACAGTTCATATCAGCACCAGAATCAACAAGAGCCATGGTATCCAAAATATACTCTTCATTTATAACTAGAGATACTTGGATATACCATTTTTGGTAAATAACCTTTTCCACAGAAAATATTCCTTCATCAAAATTTTCAAAGTACTTGTCATCATCAATTTTGATTCCTTTTCCTTTATCTAAAGATTTAAAATGATCTTCTCCTTCTTCTAAAGCAAATGCTTCTTGCTCTTTCATTTCCAAGGTTCCTATACGAATTTTTAAATCTCTAATAGAACCTTAGTGATCATTTATTTCCTTTTTTTAAATCACTAATAGAAGGAATATCATTCTTGGATTTATGAGATTTAGTAGCTAATTTGGCTACTACTTCCTTGAAGTTATAAACTTCATTGTTTATTTCTCTTCTTCTTTGTATCTGATTTTCTTGAGAAGTTTCTCCTTCCTGAAGTCTCGTGTATTTCATAATGATCTTTTTCTTTTCTCCAGGATTAGAGATTTTATCAATTATATCTAAAATCATATTTTCTTCAGCAGAGATAACATTAATACTCAAGCCATTAATTTTTAAAAAAACATGGACATCCATGTTTTTTTTTGTTTTTTATTTTTTCATTTTTAGATCTGTTTTTTTGTTTCTCTCTCTCTCTCTCTCTCTCTCTCTCTCTCTCTCTCTTCAGATCCATTTTTTCCCCTTAAATCTACCATTTTTTTTCCCTTCCCTTTTCCTTTTCATTTTCATATCGTTTATTTTTCCTCTTCAGATTTTCATTTTTTTTCCTTCGAATTTACATATTTTTTGGGTGTTAAGAAACAATAATTTAGTTATTATTCATAACTTATATCCGGGTACGTTATAAACACAGGACACCATAATAACTTATCAACATAATTACTATCCTAGCCGATCCTGTATTATTCTGTCTTATCCGGCATGCCAAACGAGGCCTAATATAATACAACAATGCTAGGCACACAACACATTCCACAAACATAGCTTTATATGTGTTGTACCCTGTGCTGTTTGAAATTTTCACACTTTTTTATGCACCAATTACATAGCACAGAGTACATGCATTTAAAGCTCTGTTGTAGAATGTGTTATGTGCCTAACATTTTTTAATAGAATAGGGGGACTTAATTAATTTTTTAGAAATTTGGTATTAAATACCAAATTAGGAGAATTATTTTGTTATTAGACACAAGGGAAAAATATTTGGGGATACGTCCATGATTAGTGGACATTAGTAAACATAAGTCCTTTGACCCATATAATACCATAGGTTATGACCATTACACCCTTGCCTAATAGTCTCATGTCTCAATGTCAATATCGATCATCTCTTCCATCATCAGACTCTCTCCCTCCATCGCCGGCGATGCTATGACCACCAACACTGCGCGACAACGAAAAGACGGCGCAGACGATGAGAAGTGATGGACATGGCTGGTAGGCGATGGTGACTGAAGATAAGGGCGATGACGACGACGATAGAGGGTGAGGGCGACGACGATGGCGAGAAGTCTTCTTCGCAATGGTGGAGATCGCGAGTTGCTTCGATCGGGAAGAATAGAGTATCTATGGCAACAAGGAAGGCAGTGAAGTCACGGCTTGTTGGGCTGCGGTTTTCGGTGGTTATTTGGGGCTATTTTGGATGATTTGAGATAATTTCACAAATGGTGTTGTGGTGTTTTTTTTTTTTTTTTTTTTTATTTTATTTTTAAACACAATTTTTTTGTGAAATTTATATATATATAAAAAAAGCTAGTAAACATTCTCAAATTTGTTTGTTAGAATACTGTAATTTCACTGAGTGCCACAAACTTCTTGATAAATTTCAAAACTTGTGAAATTTCACAAAAGATTTTTTTTGGGTGAAATTTCACGGCTTTTTCAAAAGATCTGTGATTTAATATTCTCTCTCTCTCTCTCTCTCCTATTTTTGGATCTAACTCCTTCATCCTCTCTCATTCGATCACACAACTTTTATACTTCAAACAATACATAATTAATACTTTAACAAAATTTCACAAACCTTTTTAGTGAAATTTCACAACTTTTTTTGGTGAAATTTCACAACTTTTTTTCGCCTCAAAATTTCTTACAAACAATGTTACTTGGTAGATCTTGTCAAGTACATGTAAGAAAATAATTTCTACCCAAAAATAATGTGTAGATTGGAGGTTCCGAATTTTTGAAGTGTGAAAAAACTTTGAAAAAATTGTTAGGACGGTCCGACGAAGTCGCCGGAGCTCCAACGAGGTCGTTGGAGCTCAGACAGGTCTTGGTGGTGGTCGTCAGAGGTCCGGCCAGGTGGTCAGAGGTCCAACGAGGTCGTCGGAGTTCTAGTAGTGTCACGCCTATTGTGTAGCAGTTTTAGCAAAATGGTGAGGGTAATTTAGTCAATTAAATGATGAGAGGACTTATAACTAAACTTTTTGTTTGTTGAATCTAATACTAAAATATTATCCTAAAATAGATTAATTGCCCCTTAATTTAGTTTGAGTAATATTTGGACACAACCTTCGTACCACTTTCATACAATCTCCCCAAAAGATGTGTATATCTCTCTCTTGTGATGTCACTGGACCCTACAGTGATACAAGAAATAAATAGACACATCTTTTAAAGAGGTTGTATGAAAGTTGTATGAAGGTTTTGTCCCTTTTAATTTTAGGAAAACTTAGCTTAAATACAACTTTGTTTGACGACGTACATAATTTTTTTTTCCAAAACTTATGCATAGATCCGCCTAACATGTTTTTTTTTAAGGTTAAAAAATGCGAGTGTATGCTAGTTGCTGATCAAAACACTCACGCGCGCTCACACACAAAAAAAACACATATTTAGCTGATCCAAAAGTATACCAATAGGTTCAGTTCAACCATCTTCACATATTTAGTGCTTTCTCAATTGTAATATGAGACGGAGGCCAGTAAGTTCTTCGGCAAATTCTGACCCACCCGCCGGAATTCATGAATCGGGTGGTATTGATAAGGGACCCCAACCACAACCCCAACCCCAACCCCAAACCACTCGGTCAGCGTATTCGATACTGGCTTTGTTTATTCTGATCGTAAATGGCTGTTGGGCTGTTCATCATTATCAGTTTGAGAGTATGCCTATGCCTCTCACATCTGAGCAGGCAGGCAAGAGAGGTTTCTCTGAGGAAGCAGCTATGAAGCATGTCAAGGCCTTGACTGAATTGGGTCCTCACCCTATTGGTTCCGATGCTCTAGACCTTGCTTTGCAGGTTGGTCTCTGTGCCACTGGCAATCAACTATATATATATATATGGATAATACTTGGGGCACAACCAAAGCCACAACATTTTTTGCACACCCTCCATTTTGTGTCTATCTCTCTCCTAGTGGGCACTGTGGGGTCACTGGCACTGTGGGACTCATCAAGAGAGAGATAGACACAAAATGGAGGTTGTGCAAAAAAAAGTTGTGACTTTGGTTGTGCCACAAGTATTACTCTATATATATATATATTTTTAAATATATAGTATTTTTTATTACTACATCCTGTACACATTTGCATGTTTTGTTAAGGAGCATAACTTAGTACATTATACTTGATCAATTGAAATATGTAAATTTATGTTTATGATTCTGTTGGATTGTCCGCAATCGCCGGGGCATAGTCCTCCGTCTGGGCAATCATCCCCTCATAAGGCGTCTTTTGAGGGTGAGTCAGGTACATTGGTCTTTCTATTCCATTCATGATAATCAATGCTACGTATACAGGGTGTTTTGTCCCCAAGTGAAAGCTGATGGGATCTCTAATAGTGTTGTAGAGTTACTTATGGCCACGATGGACAAACATAACCTTTTACAACATGGGGTATTGTAAATTTCCTATTAAATATCAAACTATCTTCAATGGTTCAGCCCTTGACTAGTTTGATATCATACCAGTGTTACCAGAAAACTATTGGACCAGCAATCCCCGTTTTGGTACGATCGTTCCGATACGTGGTACACTAGCGAATTGGAACACTAATTTGGGCGTTCCCGCTTTAAATCACCTAATATTGTAATAGCACCACCAAAATCTAGTGAACTTGTAACACTACAAAATTCACATCGATTATATTTTCTCATTTAGAACTTTACTTGACAATAAAATATTTAAAAAACCGTTTCATGTTTTAATCTATCATACTGCTTTCCCTTTTAAGATCGGAAGAAGTATACCCCCACCGTACCACATTTTATAGCATGTGGCTATCCGTGTTCCCTGTCTCGTTCCTCGTACCAAATCGATCTGCAATCTGGGTAACCTTGTATCATACCATAATCCATGATGTAATCCAAGTTATTCTCCATAAGCAAGACGAAAGATTAAGCATGGACAATTCAGAGAGAGACAAGCCCTGATGTGCATGCTTAGCTTTCTAAATAACTGATCTGATTGAGTTCCAGTAGCTTACTTTCTTTTTTCTTTTTTTCCTCTTTTGTTTTTTGTCTTTTCTCATTAATAATAAGAAAGATGTTCGGAAAGAGAAAGTTAGTTAATCTATCTATAAACATAGAAATATGTTGGTTCACAAGCACAATTTTTAAAAATAATTCCCAACTAGAACACTTCAAAATAGATGTGTGAATTGTACTACATACAAATAAAACATGTGTGAGGAAGACTTGGAGGGACTATGGATAGGTGACAAGCACACAAATTTTGGATGCTTATCTTGCGTTTTTGTTTATTGAGAATTCATTGTAGAGAATCCATAACCTAAAGGGTTATGGTTTACATCTCCTGTTGAGCTTTCACATGTCTATTTGATAACTTCCCGCTCCTTTTCAATTAAAGATAGTTCTTTTTTTTTTTTCCCCACAACTTTATTGGCGTGCATACCAGAACTAGAAGAGATTACTGTTGGAAAGACGGTTGCAAACTTTTGTGAACATGCATTTTCTTTGATGTGATAACCATAGGTCCATAGCCATGTACAATTTCTGGTGTCTTTTCCAACCTAAGAGGCACCGACACGGATACGGACACGACGCGACGCGAATATGATATTTCTTAAAAAAGTAGGTTACGGATACGTCGGGAATACGTCAACTTCTGTATTTAAAAAAAAAAAAATATGTATTCTATTATGTAATAGAAACCTAGCATTTTTCTAATCAAAATTGGCATAAAAACACAAAAACGACAACAATATTATACTGTAATGGCATTATCTATAATAACGAAGCCAATAAATAAAATTCAACACATTATATAAAGACATTGCTTTAAAAAAAAAAAACCATTCAGCGTGTCCCACACGTGTCCTTCATATGTCGGCTGTGTGTCCTCAGCGTTTCCACTTCTTAAAAAGGAATAAAGTATTTAGACACGATTTTAAGAGTATCTGAAACATGTCCAGAGTGTTTCGGACCGTGTCTGTATTGCAGACACTCCCCATGCTGATATGAGGGCCGAAAAAGAGTGTCGGTGCTTGTTAGTTTCCAACTATCAACAGTGTTGACCAACCAACCAACTACTATAATGTAGCTGCCATGTATCACACAGAAGGCGGCCAAGTGACACGATAGGGTACAAAAATGTCTCCACAGAGTTGATAGTGGGAAGAGGTGTTGTGAACATTTGCCTTGGTGGCACGTGGTTTTTTCTCTTGTTGGGAAATTCTAAACTGGGACTTACCAAAATGAAATCCATGTTTCCACTAGTCTCCTAGCATCCACAGGGTGGTAAGCTATGTTACCCAAACTCGGTTACGGGTGTTAGGTATAGACTCGGATACGGTGTTGGGTTCGTAGTTTTCTAAGAGTTTACACTATTTTGAACTTATCTGGGTGTCGTGTCGGGCACGAGTACTCCATGCATTATGAAGGGTCCGGATAACATAGGTGGCAAAAACTCAAGGAGTTCTCTAGGCTTTGCTCGGGACCTAGCCCTAGCTTTGAGTGTCTTTGGATGCACTTACTTGGCGAGAGTGAGTGTCGCAGTCTAGGAAGCATCGGTGCTGGTGTCGGATGCAGTGTGGGGGTTACATCTATTTTTCGTTTGGCTAGCCAGATTCCAGACATACTTAGAATGTTTCCTTGAGAATTAAAGGTTTGATCCCCACTGTTTCCTTGTAACTAGTACTATAGGTAGATGAGTTTACTGTAACTACTCAAAAGTAGTATCCAAATCAATCACTGCACTAAGTTACTAACGTATAGGAGCAGTTACACTAGCATCTCCATAAATCTTAATGAGCTTCTTACAACGTAATTTTGTGTAAGAAATGAAGGAAATAAAAGGATGGGGAAAAGAGAGACAAAGAGAGGAAAAGACTTCAACGGATAATAAGAGAAAAAGAGTAATTAATCTCTTCTCCATCACACATTATCAGCTGATGCCTGATAATACACAACTATAAGTAAACCTAAACTAATAAAAAGAATTTCAAGACCCCTTCAAGACTCCTCTTCAAATTAGTACATAAATATTCTTCAACCCAAAATGAATAGAAGGAACTTGTTACTAAACCCATGGTAAGCACATCACCTAATTGCTTTTATGAATTTACAAAAACAAGTAAAAAATAGATTGCCTTTACTCTTAAGAAAAATACTCGTTGATTTGACCACGAAGATAGTTGTGGACGTCACATAGAGATGTCATGATTTTTAGATTGGGGATCTCGTTAGAGACAACAATCTTCCCTCCACCTTGGGCTGACGACTTGTGGACGTAATGGCTACTCTAGTTTCAAACATGATAGGCAAGTAACAAAAATATCCTCAACAGTCACCGGAGTAGGAAAGAAGGTTTGCGGATGATCAAAGCACTTACCTAAACATGCAACATCACCAATGGTCTATAGAAGGGGACCTAGGTCTTCACCGGGGGTTGTGCAGGATAGATGAATATGTGGCTGTCATGAGGAGGCTGTTGTGGTGGACGCGTGTCAAGTGTGGTGGTTGTGTGAGGCGTGAAGACGGTGGTGGCTGTGACGTTGGATGAACCGATACCAAACCCTAGTTGGGTGGTTCTACCATGTAGATTTTTGGGAGAATAATGACTTAGGGTAGTGAATAGAGACCATACCCCTTTTATATTAACAGTTGAAAATCAAGAGAAATTACAATGATTCCCTCAGGCCACCAGACCAAATCATACAATAAAAAGAGATAAAGCAGAAACCGCCGTAGCTGGTTGACCCGCCTATCTATCAGAAATGGGCGGTAGATTGGCTCATCTACAAGAAAACTACTAGGGAGAAAACCCATCTCTCTGTCGATGGCACATTCGGTGAACAGGTCGACCGCCCTTTCTACCGGACGACCATTTTTCAACAAATGAATATGGTATCATTATAGGGTACTTAAATTGTTTTAGCCTCTCCATTTTATCATAACCTACGAGCCAACTATGTCGTACGGTTTGGAGATCTCTCTTTGAACATAGAAACTCATCCCCAGTGCAACTCTCCCTTTCATTCGACACCTTTTGTTTCTTAAATCCTCTTCCACAAGCATATAACTAAAAAATCAAGAAAAATGGGAAGAAATGAAAGAGAGAAAATAATTTCCAATCCCAGTCACTATAGCCTAGTGGTTACTTTCAATTTGGGTTTTGTCCTATTCAATGAAGCACAGACACGGACACGACAATATCCTAAAAAAATTGCACGTCGACACTACAAGGAAAAGTGTCCATGATGTCATGATGTGTTGTGTTTGTGCATCGGACACGACATGTTACCTTTTTGGAAGTGTCTGTGCTTCTTAGATCTGAGTTGGTGCATTGAGGACTTCCATTTTTTTGCATACAGATGAAAAAAGGGTTGGGGAGGGAACAATGGACTGTTGTATGGTGTAGAAACGTCTATGGTGCTGGATTCTTCTTATGGATGTGTCCGTGATAGGTTTGGATTAGTCGGCTGTTTGCTGGATTACAGCAGCTGCCGAAAGGTTTTAAAAAAATGGTTCAGTTGTCTAACACCTGTTTTACATCTACAAGTGTGAGGGCATAATATCGATTCCAAACTCACTTGATTACAAGTGTGAGGGCATAATATCGATTCCAAACTCACTTAATCAAGTCCAAATTGTTCTCAATTTTCTAATGGTGCTTTGATTAGGGTAAACTTGGTATTTTTGTATCTGAAATGATATCAGCAAAATCTATCAGAATCATTGATGACATTGGCATCTTATGGTAGGGGCAATTCTGCTACTAATGCTCAAAGAAGGACTGATACAATTTCATAAACAAGAGGAGTACTGATTGCAATTGAGATCTCTGACCCGGGTGGGGGGGGAGAGGTGGGTGTGGAGGGGTTGAGTTAATTTAATCTAGTCCAGAACAATATGAAACTTGAGATGTAATACTCTATTTCAACAAGCATTGCTGTGCCATGATAATTTGGTGAAAGGGAAAACTCTGAGGAATGATAATTGTTGGGTTTGATGGAGCAACAACATGCTTCCTCGCAATTTAGAAGGTTGTATCGTGTTTTGTTGATTTCATAGAACCATGACATGCCCTGTGCAGTTTCTGGGAATGTTCTCAACGTCAATGTCTTTTCTTTAATTTTAAATTCTGCCCCTTTCAACGTGTTTGTTTTTGTTCCTTGGCATGGCAACCGGAAGAAACCTAATTTTGCATGTTTTCTTGATATGAATATATGGAGTCAAGTTCGTAGGGTCTCTGGTTCACAATATGGGTGCGCTCATTTATAATCTGTTCAATTATATTGATGCTATCCCTTTTTAGTGAATTGTAATGTTGAGATCGTTTCTTAACCTGTTTTCCGCTTCAGTATGTATTGGCAGCGTCAGAAAGTATTAAGAAAACAGCTCACTGGGAGGTTGATGTTGAAGTGGATTTTTTCCATGCACAATCTGGTGCAAATCGTCTTGTTAGTGGCCTTTTCAAGGGGAGAACCCTTGTTTATTCGGATCTGAAGCATATCGTATTAAGAATCTTGCCAAAATATGCATCTGAAGCCGGAGAACATGCTATTTTGGTCTCTTCCCACATTGATACTGTTTTTTCAGCGTATGATTCCTTCATCTTTGTACTCATATTGTTTCATCTTTCTCTCTCTCTCTCTCTCTCTCTGTTTGCAAGTGTTTTATTAGATTGGATTAGTGTGATCATACTTTTCAAATATTTTTATGTGGGTAGAAGTTATTATCATCTTTACCAGTATTATTATTTCCTTTTTAAGTGACAGTTGATGCAAATAACTATTTATCATTTAATGCAACGACTAACCATGGATGATTTAATGTCTCATATCTAACATACAATAGCTTGAATTTGGTTTTCAGGATATGTTAACTTTTTTAGAGAGGCAGGTGAACATAAATGTGAAAAAATGTACCTTATTTAGATACGGATATCGAGATTTGAATTACAAGTCTTTGCTTTCTAGTTCGCTTGTAGATAGATGAGGCTACTTAATTCTTTCCTGTGTTCTCCATTCCTATTGGGCCCACACATGCTGTATAGGAAGATGTAGCAAAAACCAGGGCTCGAGCTACAACTCTCCAGTATGTTCTAGCCTTCTCATTGGTAGTGGAAGAGTCCATATTTCCCGTGTGATAAAAAAGCAGGGAAATCTGCTCACATTTTTTGAACTAATAAGCGGAGTGAATGGAAATTAAGAATATGCCAGAAGAGAACGTATGAAATATGTAGAGAGAAGAGGGATGTAACCCCTCACCACATGTAGTGGAATTATACAAATACACACGCTACATATTGGTAGTTTATAACTCACCTAACTACCTCCTCCCTTGGGGCCGTGTGGATGCTCAACAGGTCAATCTTACCAAACCAAAAAACAAAGAGTCTTTTTTGTGATAATCAGTAGTCTACCACCAACCACATTTTGGTGAGGCAAAATTTTAAAAAGTTTCAATCATACTTTGTGGACATTCGAATTACAGAGAAGCTGTCAACAATAGTCACCTTATCTCAATTTATGTCACTGTCCAGAGAAAAACTAAAGGAAGGGTTGTTGAAGCACGTTTGAGCTTCCTTTTCTAATAGGATGTCAGGTTTTTGGGATTGGATTTAGTTAAAACACAAGAAATGAAAAAAAATATTATATTGATATTGATTGATTACACAAATACAAGACTCACACCCCTATATATATAGGGTTGAGATGAAGATAAAACCAAATCATGGAGATAAGACTAAATCAAATTCTACCAAATCACAAATTTATCCCATTAAATCATGATATTTATATCCTAACCAAATAAAATAAAATGAAATAAAATAAAATCGTCCCTGATTAATTGGATTACAATCAAATCTAGGATTATTTTCCTATATTCCAACACTCCCTCGCAAGTTGAGTCATGGAAACTTGATGAAGAGACCAACTTGAATTTAGACTTTGAACTTGAACAACAAATCCAATCTTCAATGATACCACCGAAAAATCAAACAATCAAACCACCATAATCAGGATATGTGCCGATCCCAGTAGAAGCGAATCAATCAATCAATCGAACATTGCCTAGACCACTCAGTGCAACAGAAACGAACAAGACCTAACACAATTAAATTTTCAACCTCCAACATCCTCCCTCAAACTGAAGGTAGGAATGAAAATAACAAGAAGTTTGGAATGGAAAATTACAACCGTAACAAGACTGTAACAAGAGACTGAAAATGGTGATGACAACAACGAGTGGGATATAAAATCCCCCAAGATTGTCGAAGGTGGAAGCAATATGATAACATCCACCAACAACAAGAACAACGAGAAATTATGGATCAACAATGTCCATAATATGGCGGAAACACATCCACTAACAACAATGATACTAACAATATTGGCCAAGGTGAAAACAATTCACCAACAACAAAACAAAGCGTGAGACTAAAATCCATAACAAAATCACCAATTTTCCGCACAAGAACAGTGAAACCAAATGTTGTAAAACTCCATCCAAGACTATCGAGTTGAAATCCAACAAAACCGATCAACAAAGTAGCCCAACTCAAGCAACCACCACCAAACAATAACCAAACATAACTCAAGCAACCACCACCAAACAATAACCAAACATGGTATAACAACATCAAAGAACATCACCCGAAGCAATCCAAGGATTGCACAAAACATTGCCAAAAAGATTTTGTAATTTCTGAAAAGGTTGGGGTGGTTCTGTAAATATCAAAAGTTGTGGGGCTAATTTGTAAATTTCGAAAATATTGGGGCTAGAATAAAAATATCATAAGTTTTTGGTGGTGAAACTGTAAATTTTTTAAAAAAATGTGGGACTGATTTGTAAATATCAGAAACACTGATGACTGATATGTAAATTTCAGGAAAATTGGGGCTTATATGGAATTTTTCAAAAGATTTGGGGCTAATCTGAAAAATACCATAAAGTTTGGGGGTTAATACTAAAAATAACAAAGCATGTTGGAGATTTCTATCCCAGCAACCACACCAGTGGACTTCCCGAAGCTCTTTAACTCCACAAAAATCCATGAAAATCAACTTAAAAACTCTTGAATCACTGTACAGGGCTCTGGTATGCCTAATGCACATCCAATCGAAGCATCAAAAAGCATAAGAAGCACCAGAAAACAGATATGAGGAAAAAACTCCAAAATTTCGAAAAACATTCGAAACATGGAAAATCACTCCAAACAGCCTCAAATAAAAAAAATGGAGAATACCACGATGATCAACAAGAATAGGCGAAACCGAGAATATAAATTTTGGCCGGAAAGCTCGTCGGAAAACAATGAGGTCATCATGACACCATTGTCGAAAAATGACACCAGTGGCGACGGTGGCTGTTAAAAAAATGCAGTTTTTGAAATTCTAAGTTTCCTTGCTCATTTTTTTATATTTATTTTTTAATTTTAATTTTAATTTTTATATGCCGTTTCTTCCAAAACGACTGTAGGGAGATCTAGAACATGTTTAATACTTAAAACTCAACTGAAACTAATCTTATTTTTTATCCAACTTAGCTACCGTAAGACAAACTGTAACTAGAGTTTTGGACAGTAAAATCCTTGACTTTTTTCCTCGTGAAGGTCTGGCTCAACAAAAGAAGTCCTTTCCTTTTTTTCTTTCTCTCTTTGTTTTGTTTTTCTTCCTTTTTCTTATTTTGGCATGCTCTATATATACACATCCGAATGAATTGCTAGCCACATAACTCTTTCTCTTTCTAATCATCACTTGACAACCAAACTCTATCTGGTAGAATCCTCCACCTCTTGCTTATATGGAGATGTGGCTAGGATTTTGTTTTTACTATTTCTCTTTTTATTTTTTTTTATTTTTATATTATACTTATCTTACCCCTTTCTTACCCAGCCACATCATGCCTAGAGGCCTAGGTGAAGATTCTACTAAGAACCTAAATGATCTAACCTTGAAGTTACTAATTTTGGCCACCTCTTACTTGGAGTGTGTGGCTGAAATTCTAGTAGTATCCGTATGTATTTGTGTATATATATAGTATATACTTTGACAATTATATCCTACAACTTCTATATTTTTCCCACACCTACAATTATATACCATTGGCCTAATTTATATATATGTGTATATAAATTATGTGTTTTATTTTTTTATTATCTTTTTTTTCTAAGGACACTACATTCTACCCTCCTTGAAAAGGTTTTCGTTCCGAATCAACGTACCTATTCACTGAAGACATGCAAATATTTTTCTTGTATTTTTGATTCCAATTCCCAAGAAGCTTCATTTTAGTGGTTTCATTGGACTTTGACCAAAACAATTTCTTTTGTCCGTAGTTGCTTCATTCAACGATTGAGGATCCGTACAGGTTCTTCTTTGTTAGTGGCGTTGTTGTTTAACTCGATATCACCAAAGTCAATGACATGTGACTTATCATATACGTACCTCCTAAGCATTGACACGTGGAAAACGTTGTGTACTCCTGTTAGTTTTGGAGGTAACGTAAGACAATATGTTATTTTTCCAATTCTTTCTAAAATCTCAAAGGGTCCAATAAATCGTGCAGAAAGTTTTCCTCTCTTCTTGCCAAATCTCACAACTCCTGGAATCGGGGATACTTTTACCAGTACGTGTTCCCCAATATTGAATTCTAAATCTTTTCTCCGGTTGTCTGCATAGTGTTCTGGTGGCTTTGTGCTGTTTTTATCCGATCTTTAATTATTGCAATCTTCTTAGTGGTTTCTTGGATCATGTCTGGTCTAAGGAGTTCACTTTCACCTACCTCAGTCCAACATATAGGAGATTGGCACGGTCTTCCATATAAAGCTTTAAATGGAGCCATACCAATGCTACAGTGATAGCTGTTGTTGTAAGCAAATTCGATCAAAGGTAAATGAGTTTTCGAAGTGTTTTCAAATTCTAAAACACACGCTCGCAACATGTCCTCCATAACTTGATTAACTTGCTCGGTTTTCCCATCAGTTTGCGGGTGAAATGCAGTACTCAGACTTACTATAGTTCCAAGGACCTTTTGGAGAATTGACAAGAATTTTGAAGTAAACCTTATATCACGATCCGATATGATGGATACGTGGATCCCATGTAATCGGATTATTTGCTGAAGGTACAACCTACTCATTTTTTCCACTGAGTCTATCAGGCGATAGGTAAGAAAATGCGCAGATTTCGTTAAACGGTCCACATAACATTGTCTAGTGTTTGGTAGCCATATTCCGGTGTTGTTAGAGATTGTAATAGTCCAGAGGGTTTTCTGATGTTCGGCTTTGATTTGTTGACAGGTAAAACACCTTGACACAAATTCTGTCACATCCCGTTTCATACCTTCCCACCAATAACTCCTTTTGAGGTCCTTGTACATTTTTGTACCACCTGGGTGTATGGTTAATAGTGATCGATGTGCTTCTTCCAAAATTTCTTGTCTCAAGCTATGTTGGTGAGGTACGCTAAGTCTTCCTCGAAATCGAAACCCTCCATCTTTTAGTCCATCCAGTAGGTTCCTTTTCGGTCATCTTTTCAAATTTTATCTGCAGCTTCTCATCTTTAATTTGTTCCTCCAAAACTTTCCTATCAATGTAGGTTGAACCACTAAGATAAAGACACGGTGCTCCTTCTTGGAATGATAGTTGTACCTCATGTTCTGTTAATGTTTCCAACATCCGCCACTCTTTGGCTATTAAAAATGCAATTACTCCTCGAGGTTTGCGACTTAAAGTATCAGCAACCACGTTGGCTTTACCTGGGTGATATTGAATCATGAAATCATAATCTTTGAGAAATTCCATCCACCTTCTTTACCTCATGTTGAGATCTTTTTGTGAAAAGAGATATTTAAACTTTTGTGGTTTGAGAAGAGATCGAATCTTTCTCCGCACAGGTAGTTCCTCCAGATTTTTAAGTTATGAGTTGGATAATTTAGCTCGTGAGGTTTTAATTGTCGAGATCCATAAGCCACTACTTTGTTGTCCTGCACTAGAACATATCCAAGTCCTTGGTATGCAGCGTCACTATAATTGACAAATTGACCATTGCTCTTTGGGATTGTAAGGACAAATGCTGTTGTCAATCGCTCGATGATTCGCCTTTCCACAGTTAAAATAGGTATTCTAGGGCGATTCATGTTGACTCCAACAGAAAATGGAAGAGGGTGCCGAACATTTCTTGTATTAGTTTTGCGTCGATTGTTCATCTGTTCATTCTTCCAATTTGGGTTTCTTGACTGTCCCACCCTACCTTGATTTCTTGCTTTATTTCCTTTTTATATTCTTGATTATCCTCTTATAAGGCTAGAGCTTCTTCCACAACTTCCTGACAGGTTTATGCTTATCTGCGATGACAATTCGTCGAATTGAAGAAGTTAACCCTTTAGCAAATTTTCGGGCACGTCTTTTCTAGAGTATCGATCAGGTGAAGACCAAATCGAGACAATTCCTCAAATTTATTCTCGTACTCTATAACGGTCATTTTTCTCCGAGTTAAACCATAAAGTCCTTTTCTTGTGTTTCCTTTTCTGTGTTTGGAAAATATTTTTCAAATAATTTTGTTTTAAAAGTTGTCCATGTCATTACTTGGGCAAGTTCTTCCCCAACAGTGCTTTGGACTGAATTGCACCAATTCTAGGCTCCATGGTTCATTGAAAAACTGTCATTTTTCTTTTTTCTATTTCATTTCATTCAAGTACTTCAAAGATATCTTCCAAGTGTTGTATCCAATATTTTGCTATTCCTCGTTCATCATTTCCAACAACTTTTCAGGTTTTAGTGTTCTGAAAATACTAAGTAGGTGACCTTTTGTTTCAGTGCTAGATTTCTTTGCATTTATTTGTTGCATTTGTTTCACAAATGCACCTAATAGCCCAGTGGGATCAGTTCCTGGTGATGCTTCATTTTGACTGCCAGAGTATTCTGCCTTTTAAAAAAGAAAAAAAGAAAAAGAGAATACAAATTAGTTT
The DNA here is from genome assembly GCA_033977485.1 of Hydrangea macrophylla. NCBI lineage: Eukaryota > Viridiplantae > Streptophyta > Magnoliopsida > Cornales > Hydrangeaceae > Hydrangea > Hydrangea macrophylla. The sequence goes on from CM066982.1 coordinate 68,643,901, forward strand.
GTACATTCCCAACATAAAAGTTATAGAATTCAAATGATAGAACAGAGATAACTAAAATATTTCACATATATTTATTTGGCAACAGAAAGATATATTACATTCTTAATATCCGTTAGTACCCTATATATATACAATCAAAATTGGGTACATACTACCTATATATATATCTCACATTATTTATTTACATTCAAAACACCATCCACCCACTCCACTACTCCTTTCCTATTTTTAGAAAACTATGGTTCCCCCGCTGGAGAACCGTGTGTTGAGCCATCTGATTCCCTCAAATACAATACAGCTTAGGTGCTCGTCAGAGGTCCATGCTGGCAAATCCTGTGGAGGTGCCATCTTTGGGATCACTGGATAATTAGTTGGCTTAGGATTTGGAACTGATAAGGTTGGAATTTCTCGGTCTAGTGAGGGCAAGTTTGGAAAGAATTCATACTCGGCCATGGTTCCCATGAAAGGTGGGTTCCATGCAACATTTTCCCGTGCCACATAATTTCTAACTTGCCTAAAGAAGTTTCTATCCTCCGACCACTCCACCACTTGTTGCCAAGTAGCGGCCTGATTCCGAGCCACATGGTTCACCACCCTTCTTTGTTGTTCTGGGGTATACACTGGTAACAGACGGTCATACCCTGCATTTCTGACTTCTTGTATTAGCAAACTATAAGCATTATTGTTTATTGTTGTTCGGTGGATTCTTGCAGTCGGAATGAATCATTACCAGGAATTGATCCCACCGGGCTATTAGGAAACAAATGTAACAAATGAATGCAATGAAATCTAGCACTGAAACAAATGGTCACCTACTTAGTAGATTCAGAGCACTAAAACCTGAAAAGTTTGTTGGAAATGTTGAACCAGGAATAGCAGAACAATGGATCCGACACTTGGAAGATATCATTGAAGTACTTGAATGTAATAGAATAGAAAAAAGAAAAATGGCAGTTTTTCAATTAACCATGGGAGCCAAGAATTGGTGCAGTTTAGTCAAAAGCACTACTGGGGAAGAAATTGCCCAAGTAATGACATTGACAACTTTTAAAACAAAATTTTGAAAAATATTTTCCAGACACAGGAAAGGAAACACGAGAAAAGGAATTTATGGTTTGACTTCTGGAAAAATGACCGTTACAGAATACGAGAATATATTTGAGGAATTATCTCGATTTTGTGTTCACTTGATCGATACTCCTAAAAAGACGTGCCCGAAAATTTGCTAAAGGGTTAACTTCTTCAATTCGACGAATTATCATCACAGATAAGCATAAACCTGTCAGGAAGTTGTGGAAGAAGCTCTAACCTTAGAAGAGGACAATCAAGAATATAAAAAGGAAATAGAAGCAAGAAATCAGGGTAGGGTGGGACAGTCAAGAAAACCCAAATTAGAAGAATGAATAGATGAACAAAAGACACAAAACAAAAAAAGAAATGTTCAGCACCCTCTTCCATTTTCTACTGGAGTCAACATGAATCGGCCTAGAAGTACCTGTTTTAACTGTGGAGAGGTGAATCATCGGCAAGTAAATGTACAAAACCACGAACATCAAATTTAACTAGCTATAATTGTGGAGGAAAAAGGACATTACAACAGAGACTGCACAAACCCAAGGAAAAATGATTAGAATCGCTCATAGAATAATAAACCGCCACTACCGCAGAAGCAGAACAATCAGGCAAATTTTTTTGCAATGGTGCCAGAGCAGGCTAGACTGGGAGGTGCTGTAACTCTTTTTAACAGTTTTACTAAAGTTTTATTCGATACCGGTGCCACACATTCCTTTATTTCAACTAAAATGGTAAAAGAATTAGGGGTAATACCTGACAGATTAAGCACCCCTCTAGCAGTAGCTACACCATTAGGAGTTACCTTAAGCCTTCACCATGTATATAAGAATTGCATGGTGAGTTTGGAAAATAGAATCATGCCTGCTCAGTTTATTGTGTTTGTAAAGGTGTGTAATCACAATATATTGAATGAATGAAAAGAAGATTACAAGAGCCTATATGTAGGCTTCCATCACCTAGACTAATTCACTAGCTAAGCGATGTGGGACAACACATATACAATAATACACACTATTAACACTCCCCCTCAAGCTGGATCATACATGTCATGTGCACCAAGCTTGTTACAAATATATTTCCCTCGAATCCCTCCTAATGCTTTAGTAAACAAGTCAGCTAACTGATCGGCAGACTTCACATGCACTGTATGAATAGCATTTTCCAAAAGCTTCTCTCGAACAAAGTGACAATCGACTTCAATGTGCTTTGTCCTTTCATGAAAAACGGGATTAGAAGCGATATGAACTGCATTTTGATTATCACAAAATAAACTCATTGGAGTAGTTTGAGTAAACCCAAGTTCCTCTAATAAATGCTTCATCTATACTAGCTTACAAGTAGTGTGGGCCATGGCTCTATACTCCGATTCTGCGCTAAACCGAGCTACCACAGTTTGTTTCTTGATTTTCCATGAAACAAGGTTGCCTCCAACGATAATACAATAGCCAGTAGTGGATCTCCTATCACCAGGAGAACCTGCCCAATCTGCATCAGTGTAATCTTCAACTCGTATGTGACCATAGTCTTTGTATAACAATCCGTGTCCTGGTGCACCTTTGAGATATCTCAAAATGTGCATCACTGCTTCCCAATGGGTTGTTCGAGGACAATCCATAAACTGGCTAATCACACTCACAGCAAATGCAATATCAGGTCTAGTTACTGTTAGATAATTAAGCTTCCCTACAAGACGTCTGTACTATCCTGGGTCATCAATGAGCTCTCCTTGATCTGGTAACAACTTAGTATTAGGATCCATAGGAGAATCCAAGGGCTTGGACCCTAACATGCCTGTTTTAGAGAGGAGATCAAGAACATACTTTCTTTGAGAGAGACAAATCCCTTTACTAGATCTAGCCACTTCAATGCCCAGAAAGTATCTAAGTTGTCCCAAGTCTTTAGTTTGGAATTGCTTTTGCAAGAAGTGCTTCAACTCCTGAATTCCCTTAGAATCATCTCCAATTATAACAATATCATCAACATAAACAACAAGTAGGATTTTACCTGCTGAAGAGTGCTTATAAAAGACAGAGTGATCAACACCACACCGCTGGAGACCAAATTCAGCAACAACTTCACTAAATCTTCCAAACCAAGCACGAGGGGGCTGTTTCAGATCATATAGGAACTTCTTCAACCGACAATCCATACTAGACTCCCCCTGAGCAACAAACCCAGGTGGTTGCTCCATATAAACCTCCTCCAAAAGAGTGCCATTTAGAAAGGCTTTTTTGACATCAACTGATGTAACGACCATTGATAAGTAGCGGCTAGGGAGATAAAGAGACGAACGGAAGCAATCTTGGCAACCGGAGAGAACGTCTCGGAATAATCAAGACCATAAACCTGAGTATAGCCCTTGGCAACAAGACGTGCTTTCAACCGATCAAGGGTGCCATTTTAATAGTAAAATCCCGACGACACTCAAATACAGATTTCCCAGGTGGAAGAGGTACCAATTCCCAAGTACCAGTTTCTGTCATGGCAAGCATCTAAGATCGCTGGAGAATAATAGATGAGCATAATCCCAAATGTCCTTGCAGGTGCCCAAGTGACCACACATATCCGCAACGTGTGATTCCATAGAGTTCCAAAGGAGGTCAACGATTTGGGCATCCATTTGTTTCCATGTCTTGATAGCCTTGTCGTCGGTGGTGGGAGAAGACTTGGTAAGGTGAGCATCAAAACCCATGCCAGTGAGGGCAATATTGAAGCCCGAGACCGTTGGAGAAAATTGGATCCATTCAACTTCCTAATGGTGAGTTGAGGAAGAGCTTTGGACTCCATGGAGATCTAGATCTTCAATGAAACAAACGAAAAGAGATCGGAAGCGCAACGAAGCCAAAAACTTACCACAGAGGCAGATCGAAGCCAAAAAACCTTGAAAAAGAGAGCCAAGAGGCTGCTGGAGGGTCGCCGGAGCTGCTGGAGGGTCAAAAACCTTGAAAAAGAGAGCTAATAGGCTGCTGGAGGGTAGCCGGAGTCGGGCGAGGGTCGCCGGAGGGTGGGCTGAAGGGTTGGGGCTGGGGCTGCGGCTGCTTTGTGTTGGCTGCGGCTGCTATATGTGGTTAGGGTTTGGTTGTGTTAGGGCTGCTATGTGTGGCTGTTTGACCGTGACTCTATGAGTGGGCTGCTGCTGATTGAAAAAAAAAGAGAGACTTTCGAACTTCGTAAGGAAATCCGGCAATGACAATGATCTCTCGAATCCTAACTAAGGATCGGCAAGATTAGCAAACCCTAGAACGATTGCTCTGATACCATGTAAAGGTGTGTAATCACAATATATTGAATGAATGAAAAGAAGATTACAAGAGCCTATATATAGGCTTCCAACACCTAGACTAATTCACTAGCTAAGCGATATGGGACGACACATATACAATAATACACACTATTAACAGTGTTGATGATGTGTTAATTCAATCTTATTTTGGGAATAGATTGGCTCACAACTTTTCATGCTAGTCTCAATTGTTTTAAGAAAATCATCACTTTCTCTATTCCGGATCAAGAACAATTCACATTCTATTGTGATCAGTCTAGTGATGTTTTTATCTCTGGACTCTTAGCACACATTGAGGTAGTAAATGAAGAATTTTCAATTGCAACGATTTCGGTGGTACGTGAATTCGAAGAAGTATTCCAGGACATCCCATGGTTACCTTCAAATAGAGAAGTTGATTTTTGCATTGACTTAGCTCTAACACAATCCCTATATCTAAAACCCCTTACCGAATGACTCCATTAGAAATGCAGGAATTGAAAAAGCAGATTCAAGAGTTGGAAGAGCGAGGTTTCATAAGACCAAGCTCATCACCTTGGGGAGCACCAGTGTTATTCGTGTAAAAAAAAAATACAGGACATTTCATTTGTGTATTGACTACGGAGAACTCAACAAAGTAACAATCAAGAACAAATGCCCGTTAGTGCGAATTGATGATTTATTCGATCAACTGCAAGGCGCAACGATCTTCTACAAAATTGATCTATTAGGATATCATCAGTTACTGTAAGAAAGGAGGATACCTGTAAAACAACTTTCAGAACTCGTTATGGACACTATGAATTTCTCGTAATGCCCTTTGGATTGCCTAATGCCCCAGCTGTTTTATGGATGTAATGAACAGAGTTTTTCGACCACACTTAGACCAATTCATCATTGTCTTTATCAATGACATTTTGATTTACTCAAAAACAAGGGAAGAACATGAACAACATTTGCGGATTACACTCCACAGACTCAAGGACTACCAGTTCTATGCCAGATTTAGTATATGTGAATTTTGTTTGGAATGAGTTAAATTCCTTGGCCATGTGATCTCTAAGGAAGGCATATTTGTAGATCCATCTAAAATTGAAGCAGTAATGAACTGGAATCAACCTGCAACACCCACTGAAATTAGGAGTTTCCTTGGATTAGCGGGGGGTACTATAGAAGGTTTGTTAAGGGATTTTCGTGAATAGCTATTCTACTCACTCGGTTGACTCGAAAGGATGTAAAGTTTGTGTGGAATGAAAAATGTGAACAAGCATTTCAGGAGCTGAAAATCGAGTGTAATTATTTTATTGCTTTGAAAATACACTTGAATATTTTGAAATTAATGTAAATATTTCTTTTATTTTTGGAAGTGAAAATCGGGCGCGATAGTACAAGTCAATTACAGAGTGGCACTCATGATCCGCAAGGTCGATCGAGTGCTTTAGAACTAACTTGACAGCAAAATGTTCCTAGCTTGTCGGGAAAGTGATTATAGAACATATCAGACTCGTTTTTAACGCGTCGGAGGTGTGTCACATGCGTGTCGGTTTCTGACACACATACGACACTTCATTTGTAATGTCGGTGCTTCCTAGGTTGGTCCTGCCTTGTGAGTTTTGGGAGGAGTAGTAGGCTAGATAGAGATCTAACCTTTTTATCACTTGAACAGAGTGACTGTTCTTAGACTTGAACTCCACATTCTCGCACTTGCTAGTCGAAGCATTTTAATGTTGTACCAAGTGGCTGTCTGAACACCCATAATTAGTTCAATACACAATTTGGCTCAAATACTGCAAGCTATCTCCATATGCTTTCATTCAACAAAACCATGGTTGGAGGAGACCATGGACAATTCCTATTCACAATGACTTATATAGTTGTATGAGCAAATTGCTTCTGATATCCCTGTGTTTTTGAGTTTGCATATCATGAAACCCATTTGTTAAAGAAACATGATGAAAGTGTTTCCCTTGTGAGTCAACCACTTCCTAAAAGGTAGAGGATTTCGCTGGAAAGTTCTTTTCAGTTTCTCAAGTCATACAATCCATTGCTTGACCTATTTGGTACATCTATAGATGGAGAACATGCCTCACATTGTAAATTTTATTTATTTATTTTTTTTTATCTTCATCTCTTTCATGCTATCTATTAATCCTTTACATTAGAGGCTCAACCACCCTTTTTTCTTTTCTTATGTAAATGTCTCTCAGTTATACGGACAATTGAAAATTGAATGCATTTTTAGGGAAGGAGCTGGCGACTGCAGTTCATGTGTTGCTGTTATGCTGGAGCTTGCTAGAGGCATTTCTATGTGGGCTCATGGATTTAAGAATGGAGTTATATTTTTATTCAACACTGGGGAGGAGGAGGGCTTAAATGGCGCTCATAGCTTTATCACTCAGGTGGAGCATTTATGAATTATGATACATCCACCTAATATGTTTCACTCATCTTAGTCATCCATAATTTCATGTGTATCAATTCTCGGATCTTTTTCTTGACCCTTGGTTTTAGTACCTGAGGATCTATGCTGGCTGGTCATGTGTTGAGCTTTTGTGTTACTGTGTGTGCGTGCAAGTAAGAGAGTGCAATGAGAGTGCGTGTTCGCACTCTGTGGAATTTAGTTGCTCGATCCAATCTACTACCGAGTCTTTGTTTTTCTTTTTCGTTTTCTCCTTTTGAGTCAAAGAACTTCCATAGCCAACACTAAGATGAGAACATATGCTTTATTAATAAGTTCCTTTGTTTTTTTTCCTATTTGCAAGTTTATGCGTTTGTTTATGTTTCTTCTATCCCTTCTCGTTTAACAAAGTTCTTTAAACTCCCTTCCCCTCCCCTCTCTCCTCTCATTCTTTGAAGCATCTATAAATGGTCAAAACCGCATTAACTATAACTCTTCCAGCCTGGGTTTAGATAAAATAATAACGAGATAGATCTTAGTAGAGAAAACATATCGTCCAATAGAAACTCTAATTTAGTTCTTCAGTGTGGAGGAATAACTTGTAATTCATTGATGCAGCATCCATGGAGCAATACTGTTTGTATGGCTATCGACTTGGAGGCCATGGGTATTGGAGGAAAGTCTGGCATTTTTCAGGTCTGGTTATGTACACACAGCTCGTTTCTTATTGTTTATTTGTCCATTTTAAGCAGTTTTGGTGGCCTAAACTGCTTTTTGATCTGTTTGTTTTAGCCATTGTTGAACTGTATTTGGCAACACTTAGGGAAAGACAACTTGTCTGACCCCTTTTATATTAAACTATATGAAGGGAATAATAATATTACTTAATGACCGACTCACTAATAACTAATGACAATAAAACATAAAAATAATTCTAACACTCCTCCTCAACCTGGTACAAAAATGTCTCTCAGGCCCAGCTTGTCTAGGATAATGTGAAACGGTTGACTCCCAATAACTTTGGTAAGAACATCTGCAACTTGATCGCAAGTCTTCACGAAGGGAACACAAATAACACCACTAATCTTCTCTTTGATGAAGTGTCGGTCATTCTCCACGTGCTATGTTCTATCATGCTGGACAGGATTATGATATATACTAATGGCTACTTTGTTGTCACAAAATAGCTTCATGGAATCTGTTTGATCAATATTCAGGCCCTTCGGTAATGACCTAATTCATAGTAGTTCACAAATACCTCGGGCCATAGCCCTAAATTCAGCTTCTGAACTCGACCTGGCCACTATATTTTGTTTCTTACTTCTCTAGGCAACGAGATTACCTCCTACAAACGTGCAATACCCTGAAGTAGACCTCCTATATCAGTAATAGAACCAACCCAATCTGCATCAGTGTATGCTTCCACCCTTAGGTGGTCGTGGTTTGCAAAGAACAAACCTTTCCCTAGCAGACTTTAAATATCGAAGGATCTGAAAAACAGCTTTTTGATGTGACTTTTGCGGAGAATGCATAAACTGACTGGCAACACTAACGGCAAAGGTAATATCCGGACGAGTATGAGATAGATAAAAAAAAGCTTACCAAAACTCCCCCTATCCACTAATTCCCACTACTGTCGTCACCAAGCTCCTAATTCTGCTCCATAGGTGTATCACACGCTTTACTTCCTAGCATTCCTGCCTTTTTCAACAAGTGTAGGACATGTTTCCTCTAGGAAATAAACATCCCATGTTTGGATCGAGCAACCTCGATCCCAAGAAAGAACTTCATGGCCCCCAAGTCTTTTATCTCAAATTTAGTGGCCAATTGCTTCTTCAACCTTTCTATTTCCTCCAGGTCATCTCCTGTAAGAACAATATCATCAACATACACAATAAGAGCAGTAATCTTACCCTGCGAGGAATCTTTGATGAACAATGTGTGATCTACATGACTTTGTCTAAACCCAAACCGAAGCATAGCCTGCGTAAATCTCTCAAACCAGGCCCTTGGAGATTGTTTGAGGCCATACAGTGATTTTTTTTTAAGTCTACACCTTCCCATCTGTCTTAGAGTCCTCAAACCCTGGAGGGATGTCCATGTAAGCCTCTTATTCTAAGTCACCATGCAAGAAAGCATTCTTCACATCAAATTGGTGAAGTGGCCCATCTTGGTTAGCTGCCAGAGAAAGGAGAATTCTAATTGAATTTATCTTTGCAAATGGGGCAAAAGTCTCCTATTGTCCACCCCGTAGGTCTGAGTGAACCCTTTTGCCACCAACCAAGCTTTATACCTCTCAATAGAACCATCAATCCGGTGCTTCACAGCGTACACCCATTTGCACTCCACAGTTATCTTTCCTTTAGGTAACATAGTCAACTCCCAAGTACACCAGTCTTTCGAAGAGCTTTCATTTCCACAATCATGGCATGTTTCCACTTGGGATCAGCAAGAGCTTCCTGAACATGGTTAGGAACACTAACAGAGGAAATTTTTGAAAGGCAGGCTTTAGAGGAAGGAGAAAGACGAGAATAAGACACAAAGTTGGATATGGGATGTTGAGTACAAGATCTAATACCCTTTCGAACAGCAATAGGAACATCTAAATGATCTAAGTCAAGAGAGGGTGTATCAGAGGAATTACCTGAATCGTCATCACTTAGAGAGAATGGAAGTAGGAGTGGAGGAACAGGAGCAGTAATAACTTCCGGAGTCTCTCTGGTCTTTCGTTTACTCCATGTCCCCCTAGAATAATTTTCCTTCAGGCTCTCTCTCACCCCTCCCTCTTTCTCTTTTCGGTTCAACAACTCTCTCTACTTTAGGTTCGGGTTCCTTTCCCTCAACTCTCTCGGTCTCCAATTCAATCATCATAGGCAAAACCGGTATCTCTTCACACCTCAGCTCCCCCTGAAGAGGTACCGGAGAGTCAAGAAAGTAGGACTGTGACTCATGAAATATGGCATCCATAGTGACGAACCATTTCCTAAACGGACAAACACACACTTAATAGGAGGATCTAATTTTCCACGGGTTAGATTGTGGTTATGAACAAAGCATACACAACCAAAAACACGAGAAGGACTGGATGAGGAGATAGAAGAGTAGGAAAGAATCTCAAGGGGTGTTTTCTTATCCAACACGCGAGTAGGAAGACGGTTGATAAGATAAGCTGCAGTTAACACCGCCTCACCCCAATAAGAACAAGGGGCTTGAACCTGGAAAAGTAAAGACCGGGCAACATCTAAAAGGCGACGATTCTTACGCTCAGCCACTCTATTTTGTTATGGAATGTCAGTGCAAGAAGTCTGATGGATAATCCCATGGGAACAGAAATACTGACCCAAACCCGAATCAATGTACTCACCACCATTTTCAGATCTTGAGACTTTCATCACCGCCCCGAACTGGTGGAGGAGAGGCCGGCGCAGGCCAGGAGGGTGGAAGCTAGGTTGGCGAAGGCTGGGGGGCTGCTGGTTGGTCCAGTGCAGGGATTGGTGGTGTTAGGGTGGTGGTGCAGGCTATAGTGGTGGTTGGGGTTAGGGTTTGGAGGTGTTTGGCTCCGATACCATGTTAAACTATATTTGGAAAAGCCAAGGGAAAGACAACTTGTCCGACCCCTTTTATATTAAACAATAGAAGGGAAAAATAATATTACATAATGACCCACTCGCTAATAACTAATGACAATAAAACATATAAATAACTCTAACAACCATAATAAATTTATTTATTTCCCTTAGTTTCTCTCTCTCTCTCTCTCCAAAGAAAATCTTGGTCTTTTTTTTCACATGAAATTTTCATAATTACATTTTTACCTTGAGATTTTTTTTAGTATTTTACATTTATGCCCCCCTCAATTATGTTTAGGCCCCCCTCAACTTATGTTATGTATATAAAACTCAAAAGCAAAGGCCCCTAGAATTTTGAAAATTGTCTTTTAGTGTAAGAATTTTTTGAATTTTAGAAATAGGTTCCCCTAGAATCTTGAAAGACACCATACAATATTTAAGTTTCACAAATAGACTCATCTTATAAGTAGACCCCCCAAAAATCTCCAATTATGTATAAGTAGACCCTAAAAAAATTGCCAATTATATATAAGTAGACCCCAAAAAATAGTCTCGGGGGTAGTATTTCATCCTTGACCTCCAATACGCGGGATTGGCCCTGGATGTCTTCCCATAATTAAGCAAACAATGCAAATGGATATGGTTTCATTTCATATGGATGGTTTATGTACAAAAAAGTTCTGATGAAATAACTTTTTCCTTCTATTAGATGGCTAATGAGTAATGACTAAAGCATCAAAGTATTTGTTAGAAACTGGCAGTCTGATATTTCACCTAATTTTTTCGCATATGCTTGCACAAAGTTGGTTTTAAGTCAATGTGTCCTTCTCTCTCTCTCTCTCTCTTTTTTTTTTTTTCATATTTAACTTCGTGTGGACTACTGATCCGCAAATACTTGTATTATAGTCTGCCTCCAGCTTGATGGATCCCACCTATAATCTGGTGAGCAGTTTTGTTTCTCTCTTCCTTATCTTTTATTCTTCGTGTTGACAGGCTGGTCCTCATCCATGGGCTGTAGAGAATTTTGCCATGGTAGCAAAGTACCCATCTGGTCAAATCATTGCACAGGTCCTTATTGAGTTTAACAATCATAGTGCCTTAATATTAACGGGCTTGTTCTAAATTCAGCACCAGAACTTATGTTCCAAATGACGTTAGCCCTGCAGGATCTCTTTTCTTCTGGAGCAATAAAATCTGCAACTGATTTCCAAGTGTACAAAGAGCTTGCTGGTCTTTCTGGGCTTGACTTTGCATACGCAGATAACAGTGCTGTCTATCACACAAAGGTATTGTTTAAATTTATCTGGACTATGAATACCTCCTTTATTCTAGCAGCCACTTGTTGAGAGTATAAATACTTATGTTACATCCTCTCTAACAACTTAAGCTTTTAGAGAAGATGGTAGTTAACATGGTATCAAAGCAGGCAAAGGTCCTGAGTTAAATCCTCGCCGTCACCCAGATTTATGTGTTTGGCCCTTATCATAGAAAGTCTGGCCACACGTGAGGGGGCGTGTTGAGAGTATAAATACTTAAGTTACACTCTCTCTAACAACTTAAGCTTTTAGAGTAGTTGGTAGTTAACACCACTTTGTTATCTATATCATATTCAGTTGAACTATGGACTCTTTATGCTTAGAAGTATAATGGACGATAATTGTCATCAAAGTTCTGCCTAGTTGTCAATCCATTGATACAGCTTGGACTATGTGATGTTAGGTCCCCCAGCCACGTAGGACTGTATATGGATGCCAAATGGCAGACAGTCCTACGTCATAATACCTTTGCCTAAACCCCAGCCACATTGATCTTCTCCACAAGACATGTCATCCGTGAGCCAATAAATGGTGGACATGTGGCCTCATCCCTCTACTAGAGAAACACTTCTAGGTGTGACATATTGATCCTTGGTGGGTCAGTGCGATGGTGAACTCTGCAATGGGTACCTCACCGTATGAACGACCCAACTTGAAGGAGCCTTTTTCGCGATTGAATCTGGGCAGCTATTTGGTTCTTTACTTTATGAAGTGAATTATTAGTCTGAATAAACTTGGCACCGCAGTATAAAATATCGTAGGCGCTGTGCTCTAAATTATTATGAAACAATATAAAGTCGATTGCCGATTTTTATTTCAGATATCACTCCCAAATGTCCATACCGTATCTCTTAGAATTAAGATGATATATAATATCAGAAAGCTCTAATTTACGGCATCATCATGCTCCTTCATGAAAAATTACCTCCAAAGAAGGGAAACACTGTTTGTAGGTCTGACAAATTTCTCTCTCCAAAATCCAAATGGAAACTTTTGGTAAGAAGGAATTGAGTGAGATACGGTAGACACACAGATGTCCCTGAAATAGGGGATTCTCCAATATGAAATTACTGACACTCTACTTATTTTGCCAATGCAGAATGACAAACTAAAGCTTTTGAAACCAGGTTCCCTTCAGCATCTTGGAGAAAATATGTTAGCATTTCTGCTTCAGGCTGGCACTTCCTCTCACCTACCTAAAGGCAGGGCAATGGAAGCAGATGGAAAAATGGGCAAAGACACAGCTATATTTTTTGATATTTTGGTATATTTCATATATGCTTTGACTCTATTTAAGTTTTTGGCTTAGCTTTTGTTTTCCATATCGAGTACTGGGGTGGTTGTCCTGCGAAACTACACTTCTCAAGAGCGAATTTGCATATGATTGTATTTTTCTAATTCCCATTTGGTGGCAACTTAGGGGACATACATGATCGTATACCGTCAGCGTTTTGCGAGAATGCTTCATAACTCTGTCATATTGCAAGCTCTCTTGATATGGACTACATCGTTGCTGATGGGTGGCTATTCGGCTGCAATATCTTTGGCTTTATCATGTTTGGCTATTCTGCTTATGTGGATATTCTCATTTAGTTTCTCTGCTGTGGTTGCCTTCATTCTACCTCTCATATCGTCATCCCCAGTGCCTTTTATTTCGAGTCCTTGGCTTGTGATTGGTTTATTTGCCTCACCTGCTCTGCTTGGGGCATTGACTGGCCAACATTTGGGCTATCTCATTCTTCAAAGATATTTATCCCATGTGATTTCAAAAAGAAAAGGGAATTTATCTCTTGTTACTCAAGCTTATTTGACCGAGTTAGATGCTGAGAGATGGCTCTTTAAAGCTGGTTTGGTGCAGTGGCTTGTTCTTCTGATGATTGGAAATTACTATAAGGTTGGATCTTCATATATAGCTCTCGTTTGGCTAGTCTCACCTGCATTTGCATGTAAGTATACGTTCACGAATACTTAGCTTGGGGTTTAGACAAAATGAATTTTCAGGAAAAAGAAAAAAGAAGATTGAAATGCGATATGTACAGTTATGTGGGTATGTATCTAATTGGACAAATCATGACTTGTGCACTGTTTATAATGCTAAATTAAGTTTTGATTGAAATATTTGTTGGAAAGCAAGATTTGATTGATTTCATTGATACTTGGTTTTCAACTAATACTGAATTCTGGAATACTTAGATGGTTTGCTTGAAGCAACTCTATCCCCAGTCCGGTTACCAAAGCCGCTCAAAACTTTAACCCTGCTGATTGGCTTGTCGATACCATTTTTAATTTCTGCGGGCATGTTTATTCGGTTGGCGGGCACTATAATTGGCATTGCAGTACGGTTCGAAAGGTAAGCTTATGATGTTGATGTTGCCAAACTTATGAAACCATGATGACTCTTACTGAAGTCAACTATGTGGTTGAACACTAATTTATTTTTCACGTTATCAATGGTGGTACTTGTGTTAGACCTTGGTAAGTTGTAACTTTAAAAGAAATGTGTGATGGTGCTGAATTGAAAAGGCCGCAGCCCGCACATTGCAAGATTTGTTTTTTTTGTGTTTTTGCTTGCACCAGTACGGCAATGCTCAGGCTTACTTTAAGTCAATTTATTTTATTTTATTTTATTTTATTTATTTATTTATTTTTTTATAGTTGCATGGAATTACATTTGAATTTGATTGGCATTTGTTGTGTTATCATTGGTGAGAGATGTTTCAATAGAACAGGTACACTATATTCTCCTTGATATCATTCAGATTTAAGATTTAAGATTTAAGATTCTTTTAACATGTTTTTCTAGGATGTAATGTTTTCCTAATATATCATTCATAGTATATCGAGTGAAAATTGGTCAGGTATAGGTCCATCTATCCTAACATGCAGAAAATGAGTTTCCTAACCTGTTAATAAACCAGTTGTGATGTGGCTAGCATCTGACACATTGCATGAACACAAAAGTAACTTGTCTAACCCGTCAACTTGCTACTTGTAAATGTTTTCTGAAAATTAAATAAAATATACAAATTTTTTGTTTCTAAAGCCTTCTTGTATTAACTACAATTGATTACAAACTATTGTACATTATTACTAACAATATTATCAGGCAGCAATGCTGTTTGAAATAGTGTAGATATGATTATGTAGCATTAATGATGTCAATGATTTTATTTTCTTATGCTTTCTGAGTTCAGCACAGACAACCTTAACAATGACCACTTATAAACACAATAGAGTGTGTTAACCTAAACCACAGCTAAGTTGTTGGTCTTGATCAAGAACATTAATCTAATGTCCTAGAATTAGCAATTCATTTGTGTGGATTGAAGTGTCCATGCTCTTGTACATTGTAATTGGTTTCTGCTAAGAAAGTCATATATACTAATGTTTAGTCGCCAGTTGCTCTAATAGCTTAAGTTGTTAGAGAGTGGGCCCAACTATGTATATCAAGCTTCAACATCCTCCCTCACGTGCGACCTTGTCTCTCACGTGGAGAGGCAACAAACGAAACTCCATCACAACGGAGATGAACATTAAACTGTAATATGTAAACCACAATATGGGGACAAAGACTTTAACCTAGGTCCTCCCACACACAAGGCTCTGATACCATGTTAAGTCGCCAATTACTCCTAAAGTATATGCTATTAGAGAGTGGGCTTATTAATGTATATATAGCTTTAACAACTACTATCAAGCTTCTATGTGACCGGGTGAATTACCTTTAGCTAGTGTTGGATGCATCCATGTGGGGTGTAGGGAATATTAGATGGGGTATAGGTGAGTCAATAATCTTTGGTGTTTATCCACAGAGTGGGTGCTACCAATCTCTAGACCGAGTTCTAATATTAGTTAACTTGCGCTTCTCTTACTAGATAACAATTTCTCTAACTTTTTGTGAAATACTAAATGGCCATTAGCACATTACCTAGTAGTGGTCCTGCTGACATAGGATTGGAGACAATCCTAAGTATTGAAATTTTTGCATTAAGTGATTGCTCTAGTACTCGTATTCTTGATCTCCCACTTGTCAGTATGAACTTTTATCATTACGCCAAACATTGACTCCTTGTATAAAATACTATAATCACATAACTTTAAGGGAAAAAAGCACGCAAGTTACTCTCTCTTTCTCTCTGTCTCAGTGAGAATAGAAAGACCAATGAGCCTGACTCAACCTCAAAAGAGGCCTTATTAGGGGAGGATTGCCCAGGCTTATAAGCAGCACAGATGGGTGCTATGCCCGGGCGATGTGGGACAATCCAACACACCCCCTCGACCACATCAACAAGGGGAGGTTTACTTCATTAAGAATCTTCATGGATTAAGCACTCCTGCATTTATCTTCCCTCTCTATGTCCTTCTCTCTATCCCTCTGAATCACTGCCTCAAATTCAGCCCAAGGCAATGAGAGAACATCTGCATCACATTGTATGCCCTGCTTCTAATATGTGATATTGATGTATAGATTACCAGAATATGTAACATATGGTTTTTAAGGTTCACCATTTTCTTAGTTATACACAGTTATACTTCAAGTTCCGCTTTATAACCTAATGTTAGTTTGTTCGGAAGGTTTTGCATTATTTGAATGTGAATGTAATTATGCATGTAGTAGCATTTGCTTCAGTAACTTTAGGATTGTTATTTTCATAGAAATTTTTAAGAGTATTTGCATCAAATTAATGCAAACATAGGGAAGTTTAGTTGATTTATGAATTGAAATCAAGCTTATTTGAGACATTCTTTCTTCAAAAACATGAATCCAATCAACTATGTCATGCAAAGCCTCAATTAATGAGGGATGAAATGTTGGCTACCAATTTTTTGTGTTATTCCTGAACTTGGACATTTTATTGGCAATTTTTTTTTTTGGCTGTATTATATTTGTCATTCCTTATTCCTCACATACACTATATACCAAGACTTTGCAGCAGAATGGCAGAGCCATACATGATTAGACTGTGTAGTAGACGAGCTTCTGCTTAATGCATTGTTAGGGTTTTTGATAATTTTGATAAGCATTTCGTAGATTCATGAACCCTCCTGTCTTATTCATGTTTACAACTGAGTACTCGTAATGTGGAACTTTAACAATTTTTACTGTTAAATCTATTGTACAATTAGAGAATGAGTAGTAACCTTCCATGCCTTTTTGTGCAGGAACCCTGGCGGCACTCCTGAGTGGCTGGTGAACATTATACTTGCTATATATATTGCCGTTATCATATGTCTGACATTGGTGTATCTCCTTTCATATGTTCACATTTCAGGTTTTCATTTCTTGCACTAGCGTGTTTTTTGTTGCGTGTTGTAGTGGCATGTTGTTAATGAAAGTCAATTCAACTCAACACAACAAGCCTTGTCCCAACTATTCAGAAGCCATTTGGTATTGTTGTTGGAATAAGAGATTTTTTCTTTAATAGATTTTTGAGAAAGCTGCAAATTGTTGCTTTTGATTTAAGCTGGTTTTGTAGCTTTGAAATGGAACCGATTTTTAAAAACACCGGGAAAGGCCAAACGGACTCAAATCTCTCAATAATCCCAAATAAGTGAGTGTTGTTCCCAAATAAGCTAATGCAAGTGGGCATTGTCAATTTGTCAGGACATCATTTCTACTTTTTTATTCTGCCCTGTCTTAGGCGATAGGCTAAATCAGACCACATGCTACCAAATCTGTCATTTCTCTTCTAATCATTGTCAATTTTGATCTTCCCCTTCCCTTTAGTATGAATCTTTGGTAGAGGTTATCCATTGGTAGATTTTATGCAGAATTTAGGGTATTTAACCTGACGTAGCTATGGTTTTTTCTTGTTTAATCGGATCTAAAATAGTGGATAAATACTATGGAATGAAGTGTTGAAACATTAGTTTGGAGAAGGTTAGGGTTGACAATGTATCAACACCCTTTTATAATATCATTAATCAGAAGAAAGAAATTACAAGTAGACCCCAACTTATTAGAAAATAAGAAACATAGTAACAAAACTAAACAAGAAATTCAACACTCCCCCTCAAGCTGGTACAAATATATCTCTCATTCCCAACTTGCCTAGAATGGAGTGAAACGGTCGACTCCCAATCCCCTTGGTGAGAACATCTGCAACTTGATCACCAGTCTTCACAAAGGGAATGCAAATAGTACCATTACTGAGACTCTCTTAAATGAAGTGTCGTTCAATCTCTACGTGCTTAGTTCGATCACGCTGAACATGATAATGAGTTATACTAATTGCAAATCTGACTGTTTAAACTTCAAATCTCTTAACAACGACTTAATCTACAGGAGCTCACAAATACCTTGGGCCATGGCCCTGAACTCGACTTTAGCACTAGACCTAGCTACTATGTTTTGCTTCTTACTTCTCAAGGTAACTTGATTTCCCCCTATGAATGTGCAATACCCTTAAGTGGATCTCGTGTCAGTAACTGAACTAACCCAATCTGCGTCGGTATAAGCTTCCACCCTAAGATGGTTATGCTTAGCAAAGTATAAACTTTTCCTGGGAGCGAACTTTAAGTACCGCAGAATCCGAAAAATAGCTTCCTGATGTGACTCTCGTGGAGAATGCATAAATTGGTTAACAACGCCATATGCAAACGCAATATATGGGTGAGTATGAGATAAGTAAATGAGTTTACCAATAAGTCTCTGATATCTCCCTCTTTCCACCATAGCTCCACTACTATCATCACTAAGCTTTTGATTCGGTTCCATAGGTGTATCACAAGCTTTGCTTCCAAGCATTTCTGTCTCTTTTAGTAAATCAAGAATATACTTCCTTTGGGAAATAAGGATCCCATCTTTAGACCGAGCAAGTTCAATGCTCCGAAGTCCTTGGTTTCAAATTTAGTGGCCAAATATTTTTTCAACTTTCCCATTTCCTCTAAGTCATTTCCTGTAAGGATAATATCATCAACATACACAATAAGAGTTGTAGTCTTACCTTGCAACGAGTGTTTGATGAACAAAGTGTGATCGACATGACTTTGTCTAAAGCCGTATCAGAGCATATCCTATGAAAACCTCTCAAACCACGCTCTTGGGATTGCTTTAGACCATGTAATGACTTCTTGAGTTTACACACCCTCGCTTGTGTTTTTGAGTGAGGCACATCCATGTACACTTCTTCTTCCAAATCACCGTGTAAAATGACATTCTTCACATCAATCTGGTGAAGTGGCTAATTTAGATTTGCAGCAAGAGACAGAAGAATTCTGAGCGAGTTCATCTTTGCGTCTGGTGCAAAGGTCTCCTCGTATTCCACATCGTAGGTCTGAGTAAATCCCTAGCCACCAACTGATAACGCTCAATAGAACCATCAGCCCTGTGCTTCACTATGTACACCCACTTGCACCTCACAATCTTTTTTACCTTGGGCAACGTTGTCAGTTCCCAAGTACCACTCTTATGAAGAGCTTTCATCTCTTCAATCATGGCATGTTTCCACTTCGGGTCAGTAAGAGCATCCTGAAAATGATTAGGAACACATAGAGGAAACTTTGGAAAGAAAGACTCTATAGGAAGGAGACAAGCGAGAATAAGACGCAAAATTCGATATAGGATGTTGAATACTGACCTAACACATTTACGAACTGCAATAGGAAACCAAACCTGCGCCGCACCCCACCAAACCTGCGCCGCACCCCACCAAACCTGCGCCGCACCCCACCATCCATCACCTAGCCACTGTCGACCAGCCCTAGACTAACCAACCACCTCGCCGACGTCCCAGGTTGTTGCAAACCTCCCACCACCAACCCTAGCCTGCGCCACAAACCCCCTGACCTTCGCAGCCTTCCTCACAACCTAAAACTTCACCCAAAACCCACTGCCCTGAGTCGGCACACCCTCCTACCCTTTTTCCACCCTAACTCTGATACCATGTTGAAACATTACTTTGGAGAAGCTTAGGGTTCACAATGTGTCAACACCCTTTCATAATATCATTAATCAAAAGAAAGAAATATTACAAGTAGATCCCAACTTATTAGAAAATTAAGAAACATAGTAACGAAACTAAATAATAAACTCAACATGAAGTTGAATAAAACTTCCTCTTCCTTTGTGTGTGTATGCGCGTGTGAGAGAGAGAGAGAGAGAGAGAGAGAGAGAGAGAGAGAGAGGAGGGGGGGGGGGGGGGGGGGGGGGGGGGGGGGGGGGATTGGGTGAGTTTGTGTCCAAATCAAGATCATTTTTCTTGAGTTCAGTGACATCAAATAGCCATAGATCTTAACAACATATGTTCAAGTGTCCAACTTTTTTTTTTTTAACTGATAACATTTTTATTGTAAGTAGAGAGGCTTATTCAATTGTATTCTTCTGTCTACAATCAAACCACATAAGGAAGGAATACAAAGATACCCTATGATTAAGCATAATAAATCCCTATGATTAGACCTAGAATTGATGGGTTGGGCTACAATGTTCCAACTAGAATATTCCAACAGCACTCCCCTTCAAGCTGGAGAGTCGATTGCATACTTGAGAAAAGCCTTAGTTAAGATGTTTGATGGCACAAAGGGAGTAACTATCTTTTCGATTCTACTTTAGAACAAAGAAATTGGGCCCATTCTCTAGCATATGTTACATGGACTCCCCTATTGCTTTCAACATACCAGTGTCGACAAGATATAACAAGGTTATGGGCACTGGATTTGTGTTAGAAGAAGTTTAGGGTAAACTGTTTTCTTATTAATTCACCCAATATGTTACACAATATATACATGAGTAATGAGACAGAAAAAGGAAATAAATCAAATAAAAGAGTGCAAGGAAAGAAATCAGGAAAATAAAATCATAACGATCATAAGGAATACAACTAAATATTCCAACACTCCCCCTCAAGCTGGAGCGAAGATATCCAAGAGCCCAAGCTTGATCAGAGAAGCCTTTAAGAGAGAAGGTCCAACTGGTTTAGTAAACATGTCAGCTGTCTGGTCAGAAGAAGGAACAAATTGTGGAATGATGACACCAGATCGAACTTTCTCACGAATGAAATGAACATCAACCTCAATGTGCTTAGTACGCTCATGAAGAACAGAATCAGAAGCAAGCATTATCGCTGACTTGTTATCACAAAACAATGTGGATGACTCAGTTCCAAAGAATCCTAATTCTCGCAAGAGCGACTGAATCCATAAAAGCTCACAAGTGCCCTGTGCCATAGCACGATACTCAGCTTCAGCGGAAGACCTCGAAACCACTGCTTGTTTCTTGCTTTTCCAAGAAATAAGGTGATTACAATAAAACGTGCAAAAACCAGAAGTAGAACGTCTGTCACTCTTGGACCCAGCATAATCAGCATCTGTAAAACACGAAATGCCA
Source organism: Hydrangea macrophylla (assembly GCA_033977485.1). Taxonomy (NCBI): domain Eukaryota; kingdom Viridiplantae; phylum Streptophyta; class Magnoliopsida; order Cornales; family Hydrangeaceae; genus Hydrangea; species Hydrangea macrophylla. Next base: position 68,664,848 of record CM066982.1, read on the forward strand.
GACTGCTTTCCAGCAGCAAAAAAGAGACCCAGACCCGGGCAGGTTTTAAGATACCTCAGGATATGATGAACAACATCCATATTAGAAGTACGAGGAGCATGCATAAACTGGCTCACAACGCTTACAGCAAAAGTAAGATCAGGTCTAGTATTAGTCAAATATATAAGACGACCAACTAAACGCTGATAAGAAGACGGATCAGATAAAAGCTCTCCTGACTCAGACGATAACTTGAAATTCAGATCCATAGGTGTAGAGGAAGGACGACATCCCATCATACCTGTATCATGGAGGAGATCCAAAACATATTTCCGTTGAGATAGAGATATCCCATGACGAGTCCTAGCAACCTCAATGCCAAGAAAGTATCGCAGTGCACCTAGATCTTTAACATCAAAGGACTTCCCAAGTTGCTGCTTTATATTCTCAATCCCTGAAGAGTCATCGCCGGTGATAACGATATCATCCACATATACAGATAGGATGACACACCGACCATCAAGACGTCGGCGAATAAAACAAGTGTGATCAGAGTGGCACTTGATGAACCCTGTAGAAAGAACAACTTCACTAAATCGGTTGAACCACCCCCGAGGAGATTGCTTCAATCCATACAGAGACTTACGAAGACGACAAACCTTCCCAGAATACTCCCCCTCAGCCCGAAAACCCGGAGGAGGATCCATATAAACAGTTTCATGAAGGTCACCATTGAGAAACACATTTTTCACATCCATTTGATAAAGAGGCCAAGAGTGAGAGGCAGCCAAAGACACAATAAGCCGAACAGTAGTAAGCTTAGCTACCGGGGCAAAGATAGCACTGAAGTCTTTGCCTGGAACCTGGGTAAATCCTCGGGCTACAAGGCGCGCCTTATAGCGATCAATAGTACCATCTGGAAGATGCTTAACTGTATATACCCATTTGCAGCCAACGGTCTTCTCCCCAGGAGGGAGAGAAACAAGCTCCCATGTGCGATTATGCTCAAGAGCCTGCATCTCTGCTTGCATGGCAGTAACCCAATTGGGATTCTGGAGAGCTTCAGACACAGACCGGGGAATAGAAACAGAGTCAACCTGACCAAGAAAAGCCTGATAGGAACCTGAAATAGCAGAATAAGAAATGTACTGGGAGATAGGATGAGCAGTGGAACAAGAGTAACTATACCGATTAACTGGGCGAGATACACGAATAGACCGTCTTAGAGGTACAGGAGCTGGTTCCGGAGAAGTTTCTGGAATAGGAGCCTGAGCATGTGGACGGCGAGAGTAATGATATTCTGGGGAAGACGTGATCACAGGAGGAAGAGAGTCAGTAGGAGACACGGTTTCATCAAAGATAGGAATAGGACGAGGAAGCTCGTCTACCACTACCGGAGTATCCTGAGGGGGTAAGGCAGGCAAAGTAGAAGAACCTGCAAAGAAGGAAACATCTTCCAAAAAAGTAACATCCATAGAAGTATAAAATCTACGAGGGACAGGGTCGTAACACCGATAGCCCTTAGACATGGGCGAGTACCCAAGAAACACACATCGAATAGCCTTATCATCCAATTTAGTGCGGAGAGGACTGCGATTTTGCACAAAACATGTGCAACCAAAGACACGAGGCAAAACATGGAAGAGGGTACATTCGGGCTGAAGAACATGTAGAGGTGCCATTCCATCTAACACACGACTCGGAGTACGATTAATAAGATAGGTGGCAGTAAGGACAGCAAAATGCCAAAAATACTTAGGTACCTCCATGCCCCGAAGAAGGCAACGAACAACAGACATGATGTGGCGGTTCTTGCGTTCCGCAACACCATTCTGTTCAGGAGTATATGTGCAAGTAAGCTGTTGGAGGATACCTTGTTGATTTAATGCAGAGCAAAATTCATTAGAGATGTATTCACGTCCATTATCAGAACGAAGAGTACGAACAACGGTTTAATACTGGGTTTTAACCATTTGTAAAAATTGAGTAAATAGGGAGAAAACTTCAGATTTCTTCTTCATTAAATAAACCCATGTGCAACGTGAATAATCATCAATGAAAGTGACATAATATCTATAACCAGATAAAGCTGTAACAGGGGAAGGACCCCATACATCAGAATGAATAATATCAAATGCACAAGGGGCTCGAGACATACGAGGTATATAGCTAGACCGAGTATGTTTAGAAAGTTCACACACCACACAATAAAATTTATTATGCTCACAGGCTTTTATTAATTATGGGAAAAGCAAACATAGATATTTAAAATTAGCATGGCCAAGACGGGCATGCCACAATTCCAAAGTTTTAAAAGAAAAACTACTAGAAGAGGAACTAGGTAAAACAGACGCCTGGAGACTAGAAGACACAATCGGTGGTAGTGGTGGTGGTTCCCCGAAATAATAGAGTCCATTGCGCTCATGCCCCGTACAAAAAATCTTCTTCGTAGCCAGGTCCTGCAAGAAACACCGATCAGGTAAGAAAATGATAGCACAATTATAACATTTTGCAAGACGACTGACGGATAAAAGATTTAAGGGAAAATTAGGAATATGAAGAACAGAAGATAAGGTAATGGTGGAGGATAAATTAACGTCACCCTGACTACTAACACGAGTAGTGGAACCATCAGCAAGACAAACAGATTGGGCAACAGGTGTGAGCGTGGAAGAAAAAAGAGACAACTCACCAATCATATGATCGTTAGCTCCAGAGTCTTGAACCCACGTCGGAGTTCCTGACTTAACATGAAAAGCAGTGGGAGTACCTGAAGCAAGAGCAGCTGTGGTTGTAGAAGAGGAGGAGCCCGAGGACTGCTGAAGAAGAGAACCAAGCTGACTTTGAATCTGGCCAAGCTGTGACTGAAGCTGACTCTGAGCCTGATGAAGCTGCCCAATATCTGGAAGAGGGGGGTTAGAACCAGTATCGGCAATCGCAGCAAAGCGAGGAGCGGGAGCACTATTAGTCTTGCGAGCATACTGTTGCTTCAATTCCGGATGAAGTTTGAAGCACCGATCCTTGGTGTGACCAATACCATTACAATAGCGACAGATAGGTTTTCGACCACCCGGGCGAGCACCAGTATTCGCTGCAAATGCCACCTGATCAAGAACAGGAGGGGGCTCAATAATCGGAGCCAAAGAGGCCTGAGCAGGCTGAATAAGGCGCCTACGGCGCTCTTCACCATCAAGTGTAGCAAAGGCCTCATAAAGAGACGACAGAGGTGATGTGTTCAAAATCTGAGTACGAAGAGATTCGAACTCTGGTTTCAAACCCATCAAAAACTGATAAGTGTGCAGACTCTCAGACCGCTGGACAATAATTTCTGCAACTTCGGCAGGAAAACCAGAAAGAGGCTCATACTGGGCCAATTCCTCCCAACGAGACTGGAGGAAGCCAAAATAGTCGGCAATACTAAGTCGTAAAGAGTCCTGAGAGGCCTGAGAAATTTCCCGGTGAAGTTCAAAAATACGAGAGGCATTATGGGCATGCGCATACATCTTAGTTAGGGCCCTCCAGAGACCAGGTACCGATTCATGGTACATAAAAATCTGATAAATACGATTCTCCATGGAATTGAAGAACCATCCCAGAATAGTGCAATTATCCATATCCCACTGTGCACGCTTGGGATCAGCATCAGCAGGTGGAGCTTCCTTGTCGAAAATCCAACTAAGCTTGCCTTTTCCACCAAGATAAAGGCGAAGAGAACGAGACCAAGCAGCAAAGTTTTGTCCATTCAACAGGACACTAGTAACCCGTTGGGCTGGTGAATGCTGCGATACAGAGAGATCCATACGTGGTTGAGAACCAGAAACAGGTTGAACATCCTTGTCAGAGGTGGTCATCGTGAAGAAAAAGGAGAAGTAAATAAATTCTCAAAGACGACAAGAAAGAACCACCCAAATCGGCACACGGCTATAGGAGGAACAGCAAAGGGCTACCACAATACACTGGTAGCCAGGAAAACAGAAAAATAGAGCACTAGAAAAGCTCTAAAACATCACAGAGAAAGACCCAACAGGGCAAGGCACAGCACTATAGGCTGTGCAGGGAGGAGACGCAGCACAGAGGCTGCGCAGGAGAAGAGGCGAGGTAGCCTGAAGGTCGCCGGGGGTCTGTGAGGATCCGACAAAGGCTGGGAGGGGTAGGGACTGTGCGCAGAAGGCTGGGAGGGGCTGATGTGGTGCGGCGAGGTGGTTAGGTGAGGGAAAAGTTGCGGCTAGATGTGGGTGAGGCTAGGGTTAGGTTTTCCCTTGGCTGTGATACCAAGAAGAAGTTTAGGGTAAACTGTTTTCTTATTAATTCACCCAATATGTTACACAATATATACATGAGTAATGAGACAGAAAAAGGAAATAAACAGAAAAGGAAATAAATCAAATAAAAGAGTACAAGGAAAGAAATCAGGAAAATAAAATCATAACGATCCTAAGGAATACAACTAAATATTCCAACAGTGTTCGACACCTCGTACCCAAATCAAAAACCTAGATCCTCCACACGTGACGTTGAAAAAAGCAAAAGGAAGCTCAAAATTGATTAGGACTTGTCCACCTCTCCATACCTGACTTTTGGACACATTTTATGTCGCACCTCAATTCCAGTCACACGGGCTAGGTTAAAAAGTCAAAGAAGAAGGTGAAAGTCCCACATGGACCAACCGAAGATAAGTAAGAGTGTAAAGGATCCTACATGGACCCCGGTCAAAGTCAAAGAGTTGAAGGTTAAAGTCAAAATAGGTTAAATGTGTCGAAGACGCACCCCTAAATTTCTAGGTATGAATGAAGGGTAATATGGTTAAGTTTAGTGTAGTATTATATATTACTACAAAGATATTTGAGTCTAGTTTACTCCAAAACAAATGATGAGTGAATTGGAATCTTGTATAAAAGAACTTACATAAGTGGGTCAAATTTGTGTCAACTTCGCTTGAGCAATGCTTGAGCGAAAAGGGAGTAGAGAAGAAAGTTGGGGGACAGACTCGCGATTCTGCTTGAGCAAACCTACATTTGCTTGAGCAGAATGTGGCCAGAATGGCTAATCAGAAGTTTCACCATGGCGATTGGAAGAATCCACTACTCCTAAATGCACAAAAATGAATATTAGGCAAACCCAAAAGTCCCAAGTCAAGGAAAGGGTCTTGAACAGGATTCCATTAGCTCAAAAGATGGAAAATCATCGCATGCTAACTTCAATTTACAAAAATGGCTCTTCAAATCCTCAATTGACATGATGGTCATCAAATTCTTACAAGTTTTCAAAAAGTTTTAATAAATCCAAAATAGTACTTGAAATATTACAATTTCTCGTTCATATTCTACCGACATAGAGTAAGTATATCCTCCACTAAAGCTCCGGAAGTAATACATGTAAATAATATGCAATTTCTTCTCGTTGGTTGGTTCCCGTTGATAAGCTATGCCGTTATTTTTGGCGGCCTTGTTCGTTTCTGTTGCACTGGGTGGTCTGGGCAATTTCCGATTGATTGTTTCGCTTCTACTGGGATCGCCACATATCTTGATTATGGTTGTTTGATTGTTCGGTGGTATCGTTGAAGTTTGGATTCGTTGTTCAAGTTCAAAGTCCAAATTCAAGTTGGTCGCTTCATCAAGTTTCTGTGACTCAACCTGCGGGGGAGTGGTGGATTATAAAAAATATTTTAGGAATAATGTGGATTTGGTTGTATCCCACGAAAGTCTTTTTAATTAAGAAATATCTTATTTTTCCTTAGTTTATTTAATTAGCTGATAAATCCCATGATTCATGGGATAGAGTTTTGATTTGATTTAGGATTAGTTTAGGAAGTTTAATCTTCACCTCCACCGCATATCTAGGGGTGTGAGTCTTGTGTTTTTTGGAAATCAATCAATATCAATACAGTAGTTTCCCCTTTCTTGTGTTTCTATTTGGTGTCAGAGTAGAGTTGGGCTCCCTCCCCTTGTTGGGCTTTCCTTGTTGATGTGGTCCAGGTGGTGTGTTAGATTGTTCCACATCGCTCGGGCATAGCCCCCTTCTGTGCTTCTTATAAGCCATGGTAATCCTCCCCTCATAAGGCGTCTTTTGAGGGTGAGTCAGGCATATTGGTCTTTCTATTGGACTAAAATACCTGTACTAAAAATTACAAGATATTAGTATTACATTTCAAGTCGAGTCCCCGTATCCCAAGATTTTGAGTTTAGAGGTCTGCCATCTAGACACTCCTAGGGCAGGTGTTGAAGCTTGTTGTGTACATTGTTGGGCTCATTCTCTAATAGCTTAAGCTTTTGGAGCAGCTGGTGACTTGTCAAGTTTCAAATGGTGATTTAGATAGTAATTTCAATAGAAAAAAGGAAGTGATATTGGATCCATTTAAAGGGGTACATTTGGAATTTGGGGACATGATTTGACGAATCTGACCCCATAGAAGGATGAGGCAATCTCAGAGTTTACGTACTATTTGCCTATTGGTTCATAATGCTGGTCCATCAAATTTTAGGTTCTGATTTTGGAACATAATATTATTGAGAAATTACTTTCCAACCTGATCTAAACTGCATCCACATCTGCCAAAGTCTCCGTATTATTCTTTTTCTTTTCCCCACTTCACATCTGCACTCCTCATGTTCTCTAATTAATTCTTTTAGGTGCATGGTTATACTAAGTTCATTGAAATTATATGTGGTTGCTTTTCACAAGTGGACTTAGTTTATGTGTGGAATTACTATCTAGGTGCCAAAACACCAATTACCATTGCAAGCTGTCTTCTGTTTGGCCTCTCACTCGCTGTAGTATTATCTGGTTTTGTTCCCCCATTTACTGAAGACACTGCTAGAGCTGTAAATGTAAGCGTCCACCAATCTTATTCCTTAATGTCAATAATTTTCTACTCAAATGATTCTGAACCTCCTGTTCGTGCTGAATATATTTGCTAATTTTCATTCTTTTTTAAAAAATCCATCAGTGCCTGAATAGCAGAATTAGCTAGTTAGGATTCCTAAAATTGATTGTTCAAGTGTATGTTATTCCTAAATTGATTCTTTTCTTGTCAATAGTATTGTAAGATTGTTTATGTGCATCAATTGGAATCTTTGCAAGTTATTACTCATTAGAAATAACAAGTAATAACTTAAAAGCCAGCAGAGCAACAAAAGACATGAAATGGTAGATCGACATTCCCCATAGTACTGGTGATTGATAGACACTAAGAGTTGATTAGTAAGAACGAGATATCACAAATAAAACAAAATTCACTATAACATCATTGTTATACATAGTTTCTGTATATAAGTTAGATGATTAAAATGTAAAATTATATGTTGCTGCTGCAATTGTCAATACCTTAGGGATGTTCGAGTCATTAACTATTTAATATGAGCTAGAGGATTGAAGTATATATTAATGAATGATGGAAAATATTGTTATTTTGTACTACTTCTAGTGGTAAAATAGTCATTGTTGTAACTACATAATAATCTTGGGGACAAAGACTTAAATAACATTGTCAGACTTCCACTATGACTAACCTCTGCGTTTATAAGGTAATAAGTACATATAATAAAAAAAAAAGTGTAGAAGTTATTGCACAAAGGAATCTCTGCCACTTATAGTTGATCGCACGTGCTTAACTCTCTTAGGCCTAAGCTGATCATCTTCCGGATAGAGTATGGATTTTTAGACCATCGACTTCCACAAAAATTTGAAATTTTATTCCTTTTGAAGTTCTTAAAATATCTCCAATCTAATTACCAGACTTGAGGTACCTTTGTATTCATATCGCTTAGAAATTGACAATCAACCTCAATAGGTCAGTTCACTCAACGCTAGATTTCCAACAATACAGCTAGTTGTATGATAAGCATCTGCAACAAAAGTAATGTCTGAGTCATAGTTAAGTATATTAGTTTTCTAGTAAATCTCCAAGATCATGAGCATCCTCCTATAGTGAGAGGATCCTGAAATGCTTCAACTTCATTTTCACTAAACTTCTTGTTGGCATCTATTTGAGTGTTGGCAGGCTTAACTCTTGATGTCCCCATTTCTGCAAACACATCAGTTTCTTACCTTCTTTTAGATGGAGACAACTTTCCTTGACCCACCTACTTAGGCTCTGTTTGGTTTGTGGATTTACAGAAGGAAAGGAAAATTATGTCTCTAGTGTTTTTGTAACGTGGTGGTCTTGTCTAGGTGACCTACGATATGGAGACGACTTGGACGGGTCATCCCGGTCATGACCGCCGACCTTTACTTTGAACCTTCGAGAGTCTTAATTGAATCACTTAACTGGAAATTCTTATGTAATTACAACTTTTTTTTCCATAACACCCTCCGTCACGTGAAAATGGTTTATTGTCCTCAGGTTGTGCATGTGGTGGATGCAACAACATATAGTGAAAGTCAAGAACCTACCTCTTATATTTCTCTATTTTCAACTACTCCTGGAAAGTTGACAAAGGAGGTTGAACAGATTGGAGAAGGATTTGTTTGTGGTAGAGAGAAGGTTGTTGATTTTGTGACTTTTTCAGTACAATATAATTGTTGGACCCAAAATGACACGGTGAGTGGGTGGAGCATGTCAGATATCCCCAGTTTGCATGTAATAAGTGATTTGAAGGGGAATGACAGAACCACCCAAGTTTCAATTGATACGAAACTTTCCACGCGCTGGTCACTTGCTATTAATACGGACGAAATTGAAGACTTCAGGATGAAAGGTATAGTAAATTCAAGTAAAGTTGCTGCTTTTCTTTTACTTCTCTGTCGTGATTCTTATTTTTTATTTTTTTTGGGTTAATTTCGAAAACACTAATTCTGAATTTTCGCACGTGCTTGCTGTACCCTTGTATTTCTGATAACACCCATAATAACATTTAGAGTAATTGACCAACATAGACACGGATACTCCGACATGACACCGGCGTGTCGCCACTGCTGGAAAAGTGTCGTGTCCATGTGTCGGACACACTGCGACACGTTACCTTCTTAGAAGTGTCGGTGCTTCCTAGCCTACCATCAAGGTTCACAAAATTATATCATCTCCCACCTGTGGGATTGATCACTGGATCTGCTCTAAACTTTCTTTAGTATTTTCAAGCAACCAATTGGAAAAGAACACTATACTAGGATCCACCACTTGATGGAGTTTTAATAGATAAATTGTGGTTTTTTACAGCTCATACTCCAAGGATTCGCGCAATGAGTCCTTTGGACTTCTTGGGATGTGTTAAGTTTTGACTAATATTTGGAGAAAATAGAAGAGAGAAAACTACGCAAATCCATTGGATAAAACTCGTATAGTAAATTGATCTTTTGAAATTTAAATATACGAAGGAAGATCCACCATATCATGGTTTTAGTTGATGAAACAATTAATTGGAAGCTTAGGGTTAGACAAATTATCTAACCCCTTTTATATTAACAATAAGAAGAAGAAATAAAATATTACAAATAGACCCACTAACTAGCAATAATATCCTAAGAGAAACACTAATAAAACAAAATATTCTTAATTCTCCCACTCAAGCTGGTACAAATATATCTCTCATGCCCAGCTTACCTAGAGCAGTATGGAAAGGTTGACTTCCTATCCCTTTGTGAGGGCATCCGCAACTTGATCACTACTCTTCACAAAAGGAATGCAAATAACCCCACTACTTAGCTTTTCCTTGATGAAATGTTGATCAATCTCCACATTCTTGGTTCTATCATGTTGGCCAAGATTATGAGCTATACTGATTGCTGCTTTATTATCACATTATAGTTTCATGGAATCTACCTGTTCAAGCTTCAAATCCTTCAATAAAGACTTGACCCAAAGGAGCTCACAAATACCTTGGGCCATTGCCCTGAACTCAGCTTCTGCGCTAGATCTCGCCACAACATTCTACTTCTTATTTCGCCAGGTAACAAAGTTCCCTCCTACAAATGTGCAGTACCCAGAGGTGGACATTCTATCCATGATAGAACCAGCCCAATCAGTATCTGTATAAGCCTCTACTCTCAGGTGATCATGCCTAGCAAAGAATACGCCTTTTCCGGGAGATGACTTCAAATAATGAAGAATCCTATAGACAACATCTTGGTGTGACACACGAGGAGAATGCATGAATTGACTAACAACACCAACTACAAAAGCGATATAAGTCGAGTATGAGACAAGTAAATAAGCTTACCAACGAGTCTCTGATAGCTCCCCCTGTCAACCAATTCCCCGTTACCGTCTTCACTAAGTTTTTTATTCCGCTCCATAGGCGTATCACAAGCTTTACTACCAAGCATCCCTGTTTCCTTCAACAGGTACAAAACATACTTCCTTTGAGAAATAAAAATCCCTTGTTTGGACCTTGCAAGTTCAATCCCCAGAAGAACTTCAAGGCTCCCAAGTCTTTTATCTCAAACTCTGTGGCTAGCTGGTTTTTCAATTTTTCCATTTCTTTTAAGTCGTCCCCAGTGAGCACAATATCATCGACAAAAACAAGTGCAGTGGTCTTACCCTGTGTAGAATGTTTAATGAATAACGTATGATCTGCGTGACTGTCCAAAACCAAACCGAAGCATAGCCTGTGTGAATCTTTCAAACCAAGCCCTCGGAGAATGTTTGAGACCATATAAAGATTTTCTCAATCTACACCTTACCCTCTGTCTTGGAATTCTCAAAACCAGGGAGGGAATATCCATGTAAATCTCCTCTTCCAAATCACCATGTAAGAATGCATTCTTCACATCAAACTAAGGAAGAGGCCAATATGGATTCGCTGCTAGGGAAAGAAGAATCCTTACTGGGTTCATTTTTGCAATTGGAGCGAAGGTTTCTTCGTAATCCAGACCATAAATCTGAGTGTACCCCTTTGCTATCAACCGAGCTTTATACCTTTCAATGGATCGTCAGCCCGGTGCTTTACTGTAAACACCCACTTGTTCCCCACAGTCCTCTTACCTTTAGGCAGCGTTGTTAATTCCCAAGTGCTAGTCTTGTGAAGAGCCTTTATCTCTTCACTCATAGCATGTTTCCAGTTGGGATCAACAAGAGCATCTGGACATGGTTAGGTACACTGACAGAGGATTTTTTTTTGAAAGGAATGATTTATAAGAGGCAGGCAAATGAGAATAATACACAAAATTAGAGATAAGGTGTTGAGTACAAGATCTAACACCCTTATGGGTAGCAATGGGAACATCTAAATTATTTTGTTCTGGAGAGGGTGCATCAGAAGAATTACCTGAATCATCATCACTCAAAGAGAACGGTAGTGGAGGAGGAGGAGCAACCATCTCTGAAGCCTCTCTAGTCTTCCTTTTACTCCATGTCCCCCTCGAATAGAATCTGAACTCTTTCTCTCTCTCTACTCCCTCTCCTTCAGGCTCTTCAGGCTCCCTTTCAGATCTCTCTATTCCAACTTCCTCATTCTAAATCATCATAGGTAACATAGAAGCAACATGCATCTCTTCACACTGTGTCTCCCCCTGAAGAGATGTCTATGGGTCAACAAAGTAGGACTGAGACTCGTGAAAAGTGACATCCATCGACAGACTATTTCTTAGGAGGATGGTAAATCTTGTAACCCTTCTGTGTAGGAGAATATCCGATACACACACTTAATAGACCGAGGATCTAACTTCCCACAGTTAGGGGAATGGTTATGAACAAAACAAACACAACCAAAGACACGAGGTGGAATGGATGCGGAGAGGGAAGGATGAGAAAGAACTTGAAGTGTTTGTTTATTTAGGACACGAGTAGGGAGCCTATTAATGAGATAAGCAGCTGTAAGGACTGCTTCACCCCAGTAAGTACGAGGAGTATCAACCTGGAAGAGTAAGGAGCGAGTAACATCTAGAAGGTGACGATTCTTGCGTTTTGTCACACCGTTTTGTTGTGGAGTGGTAGTGCAAGAAGTTTGGTGAACAATACCATGAGAAGAAAATATGCACACCCAAACCAGAATCAATATACTCATTACCTTGATCAGAACGCAAAATTTTCACTACAGTCCCAAATTGAGTATTCACCAACATGTGAAAATTTTGGAAAATGTCAAATATTCTCATTTTTCTTTCATCATATATATCCAAGTAGTACGAGAAAAATCATCAATAAAAGAAACAAACCTAAGTTGCATGAAGCGGGAGAGGGGGCAGGGGCGAGAGCGGGAGCGGGGTGCGGGAAAGCGCTAAACGTTACGAGGAGCGGAAGCGGGGTTGGGAGCGGGGGCGGGGGCGGGGGCGGGGAGTGTGACCACTTTTAAAGAATCCTGCTTCTAAGAAACAAACCAACGATGACCTTTTAATGACACAGTACGAGAAGGACCCACACATCAGTATGAATTAAAGAAAATGGAGCTAAGCTTTTATTATCACTAGGAGCACAAGAAGCTCGAAAATGTTTCCCAAACTCACAAGCATCATAAGAAAAATTTAAAAATACCAGTATTTGCTACTGGAGTAGGAAACATATGCCTAAGTAAAGAAAAAGAAGGATGTCCTAATCTCCTATGCCAAAGGTGTAGGTCTTCAGCTTTATTTTTTATAACTACGGTATGATGAGCCAACTTCTCTCCTTCATCAAGAATGTAAAGAGCATGCTCCTCTCTACCACTGCCAATCGTCCTCCTAATGATAAGATCCTGAAACACACAATGAGAAGGATAAAAGGTTACACTACAGTTTAAATCCCGAGTAAGACGACTCAAAGATAAAAGGTTGTGAGAAAAACTAGGAACATGTAACACAGAAGTCAAGGGTAGAGAGGGAGTAGCATGAATTAGACCTTTTCCGGTAACAGAGGAGAATGTACCATCAACTATTCTAACTTTATCTTGGCCTGAACAAGACTCATAGTCAGAGAAAAGGTTAGATGAAGGGGACATATGATCAGAGGCACCGGAAGCAATAATCCATGGAGATGATACATGAGAAAGAAATGCTCTTGGTGATGTACTGGGCAAAGGGTGAGGAGCTTGTAGATGTCGGAGTAACACATCGGGCCGTCAGTTGTCTGAGAGTCTCAAATTCGGTGGCAGACAAGGAGTTGGGGCTGGCATCAGAAGATGGAGCAGGACCACTAGAAACCGGAGCAGTAGGCTCAGGAACGACAATGATGTGCACGGGGAGCTTTTCCATGGCCACTAGAACGACCTCCACGACCTCCTTCGCGACCTCCACAACCTTCCCGACCACCAGGTGGTTTGCCATGGAGGCTCCAGCAATTGACCCGAGTATGATGGGGCTTAAAACAGTAGTCACAAATCACAACAGGTAGATCGGAAGAAGCCGGCTGCTGGGACCCATCTCTAGGCGGAACAAAAACTAAGGTAGATCTCTCAGTAGGTGCAGAAGGAAGCATAATAGAACGACGACTCTCCTCATTCTGGACATGAGCAAAGGCTTCTAGAAGGGTCGGAAGAATATACATCCCAAGTACCCGACTACGAATTGCGTCATACTCATGATGAAGTCCCTGAAGGAATTGAAAGGCCCTCTGCTTCTCTAGTAGTTTCCAATATCCCTCAACATCAGTAACGCACACAGGCTGATAGGCCTGAAGATGATCAACACGATTCCAACTGGTGGTAAAAAACTGATAATATTTGGTGATAGTCATGTCATCTTGTTCCGAATGGTCAATGGAACGAAGCAACTCAAATTCCTGTGCATAGTTCCCCCGTCGAGAGAATGTAGATGTAACAGTGTCCTAAATCGCCTTAGCAGTCTTCATGGGATAGAAATTCTCACCAATTTCAAGGACCATCGAATTAATAAGCCATGCCATGATAACGGAGTTGTCAATCTCCCACTTATCATAGCCGGGTTTTGTAGAAACAAGGGCTGTCACACGCCCATCAAGGTGGCCCATTTTCCCACGTGCCTTCAGATACAGTTCCACTGCTTGTGACCACTTCAGATAATTTTGGCCATCGAAGGGTGTGGGAGTAATCTTAAGGTTGGGATCTAAAGGAGCAACCACTGTGTGAATTGTGGTTGGTGTAGAGGCTTCCGGTTTGCTTGGGTCTTAAATTGTGCCGGATAGGAATGGAAAATCCCAACGATTTTGAAGGAAAACGGAGAAGATGGGAACTCACCAAAAAAACTTAAAAATTGATCAAGGGTCCATACATGGACCTAACAACACCACAAAAAATGAATAGAGGAATCAGAACAATAACCTAATGCTTGCTGACTTAAATCAGCCTTTGTGGGGCTCGAAAAAATAGGTTAAAGAAGGGAAAAACAGGTTCGGAATTAAGCCAGGATGCGATGTAGGGTGGCGCAGGGTTATGGGCAGTAAAGAGGGGCTGCAGGGAGTGGAGGGAGGGTGGCTGAGGCTTCGGCGAGTGGAGGGGGGTTGGCTGGGGCTTCGGTGCACAGGCTGGAGGTGGCAGGGGGTTCGGCGTAGGGGCTGGTGGTGGTGAGGGCTTCGGCGCAGTGTCTGGTGGTGGCTGGTGGTTGGTGTGGGGTGGTGGCTGCTAGAAGGGTGGTGGTGGTTAGGGTTGGAGAACCATATGCTTTGATACCATGATGAAACAATTAATTGGAAGCTTAGGGTTCGACAAATTATCTAACCCCTTTTATATTAACAACAAGAAGAAGAAATAAAATATTACAAATAGACCCACTAACAATAATATCCTAAGAGAAATAAAACAAAATATTCTCAACATTAATCCCTTACGAAAGAAATTTGTTTAGCAAAATATAGAGTGGCCACTTGATCATAAGCCGATACATCTTCAATTATGTTTACAGTCCTGCTAGGTACTTGGGTCAATTATTTGTTAAACACTATCATAATTTATAAATTAATCTGATGTATGTTTTGATGGGTGGAAGAAACTGATGAATGTTTCAAATTTCATGGAAAGGTGATTGGCATATTGATTCTTCGTAAAGCTTACGAATTGAATAGTCCAGAACTCCCCTACTTAAATACGGGTTGTCAGATTTATTTGTGAGAGTGCTTACCACACGGTTACTGTTCACTTTTCTACAAAAAAAGGATTGTCATGCTGATGACATGACGATTTTACATAGAGAGTAGCTATCAGAATCTTGTTAAATTTCCGGATGTTGGATGCAAAAAATGTTTGTTTCTGAATGCCGTTCAACCATGTATGCTAGGTCAACTTTTGAAGGAAATCAGTTTTCGTGACAAATTCAATATTCGTTAATTTTCAATATATAATTGCCAAGATGTGTGCAACCCCATTTTAAGTCTGGTTAGTTTGAGAAAGTTGTGCGACTTTAAGCTGACCAGAATTTATATTTGTATGATGAAGTTATCAACATTTTCTTGATAAATTTTTTTTGTTGTAGTAATTTTCGTATGCAAATTATTTATGTCCAACCCAAATGCAGAGTGTGTTGGAGTATTGAGATCATTGGTTTAACTAGCATTGCAGGACTTTAATCGTGGGTCTGGAGATAAGTTTGTCAAATGTATTAGGCCAAAATCAAGGAGACTAATTGGGTCTCCTGTGTTTTATTATGATAATCCAACAACTAGAATTAAAAGATTGCCCTTGGCAAATAACACTAAAAGAAAGAAAAGGGAAAAAAACATTCAAACAAATATTTCTAACAAAGTCCTAGTTTGAATTCATGCAGTCTCACTTAAACAGTTTCTTTTTCTAATTTAGTTTTCATCTCATAAACCTCACAGATGCTCTAATATCATATGTCTCAACCTGAAGGAAAATACTATTAAAGAAGGTCTTCAAGCCCAGCATTTTTGTGTTTGATATACTTATTGAGTTTGGAAATTAAGTTGGATTAATTCCAACTAGGAATGGATTCCGTAAAAAATAGAGTACTGCTATGCTTCCCAAATTTTTTTCCCAAAAGTGTTTCCCAACACGTGTGGCAGTGGGCCCAGTTTATTTTGATTGGTTGATGTTGAAGTGATCCCACCATTATTGAATAGGGTCCCACTGCCACATGTGTTGGGAAACACTTTTTGGGAAAAAAATTTGGGAAGCATAGCATTACTCTAAAAAAAAATATTAAGGAAGCTAGTTCCTTATTTAGAGGTGGTAATGAGTTTCCTTTCCAAAGGAATCTGGTAAAAAAAAACTAAAATTTAAATATCTTTTATCATATCATTTTGACCTTATCTGTGCAAATCAATCTTATCAATATTTTTTAACTTTTCCTTCACTCTATCTACATTATTTAATTACTTTTAGTTACCTCTTCAAGCATTAGTAATTAAAATAAACCAAACATTTGAACATTAATCCATTTTGTTTCAAATATTCGATTAATTTACCCTAACAAAGTAATGGAAAGTAATGCAGTTTCCTTTCTGGGGAATCCGAATACTTGGAATCAGTTTCCCCTTTACTTTCCTTTCCAAGTGAACCAAATGCAGCCTAAGGGTTTTCGAATGAATAAGTCATCCTCATATTTGTATTATGAATGACCGTAAGTTTGACTTTTTCACCTCATATATCCGTCCTTTTGAAACGATATTTGTGCCCATAGATATGTCCAACACTATTGATACTTGAAACAATTTTACTACATATTTCTGGGAAAACTATGTTATCTCGATTATTATTTCATCAAGATCAAGCTGACTCCTGTGGGTTATTGTCCCCCCTAAACATGTGTAATGTGATTGACAACTCACAGAGAAGTTTAGAATCCTATTATGCATGTATGGCTATTAAGAGAGATTAGAAGAAAGTGAAGGCGTAACCTTAAAAGATTGGCCAACACACACACACACACACACACACACACACACACATATATATATATATACACATTAGACACTAATTACATAAATACCCTTGAACATAAATACTTATATTCTAACACTCCCCCTCAAGCTCGAGCATAGATATTTTTATCATGCCCAGCTTATTACAAAGATCACTGAAGGGTCTCTTGTTTAAAGCTTTAGTGAGAGCATATCCTAACTGAGCATTTGACCTAATAAAGGAAGTGGCAATCTGTTTCCTCATGACCATTTCTCTGATAAAATGACAATCAAATTCAATATGCTTGGTCCTCTCATGAAACACTGGATTACTACAATGTACATGGTAGCCTGATTATCACAATACATCTTCACCTGTTCATCACTTGAGAATCCCATCTCTTGTAAATAGACTTCACCTATAACATCTCACAAGCAGTATGGGCCATAGCTCTATACTCCGCCTCTGCACTTGATTGCGCAACCCCGTTTTGCGTCTTGCCCTCCCATCTAACAAGATTACCACCAATAGAGACACAGAAACACCTGACACTAAACGCCTGTCCAGGTGATCTCTTGCCTAACTTGCATCTGAGAAACTCACTATCTCCAAATTGTTTGAGGGTTTCAACACTAAACCCTTATCAGGAGCACCTTTCAAATACCTCAATATACAACACACTGCCGCCCATTGTTGTTGCTTGGGACTTTGCATAGACTGACTCACAACTCCCACAGAAAATGTAATGTTTGGTCTAGTAACAGTCAAATAAATCAACTTACCCTCAAGTCTTCTATACCGACTATCAACAAAATCTTCTCCATCATCTTTACTAAAACTTTATATTCGAATCCATTGGAGCATCAACTGGTCTAGAACGCATCATGCCTATTTCATCTAGCAGGTCAAGAACATACTGCCTCTGTGACAATAATATCCCTTCCTTTGATTTGGCTAACTCAATACCCAAGAAATAACGTAATAGACCCAAATTTTTCATATTAAAATGTTTGCTCAAATGAGACTTTAACAACTGTATACCTTCGTTGTCACTGCCACTAATCACTATGTCATCCACATAAACTGCTAGAACAATAGTTCCTTTCTCACTATGTCTCGCAAACACTGAATGATGAATGATACGAACTAGCTACGTGACTAAATTTATCAAACCAGGCCCTTGGAGATTGTTTAAGCCCATAAATGACTTTCTTCAACTTACACACTCTATGTGACTCCCCCTGAATAACATACCCAGGAGGTTGCTCCATGTACACTTCTTCCTGAAGATCACCATGAAGAAAGGCATTTTTGATATCAAGTTGATGAAGTGGCCACCCCTGATTAACAGCAACATACAATAACACTCTAACATAATTGATACGAGCTACGTGAGAGAAAGTCTCAAAATAATCAACACCAAAGGTTTGAGTTTACCCTTTTTCAACTAACCGAGCTTTCAATCTTTCAACAGTAACATCGGGATGATACTTAACCACATACACCCAACGACAACCCACAACCTGTTTCCTATAAGGAAAGTTCAATTAACTCTCACGTACCATTTTTGTACAAAACTTCCACATGTTCATGCACATCACTCTTCCATCCCGGAGAAGCCAATGCCTGAGAATGAGATTGATGGACGGAAATAGAAGACAAGGGCACTAACAAATGAATGAAGGGAAGGAGAAGATGATGCAATTTTTGGGCAAGATAAATTAGAGTAGATCAAGGAGAGAAACAGTGAGAGAGATAATGAGAGACCGGGTTTTTATGTGATTCGGCCCTGTTAATGAAGGAACTTACGTCCACGTGTGTGTCTAAGCACTTCCACTATATGAAATAAAACTATTGCAGGGACCTTGGTGATCCAACAATGGTGACTGGAACTACCAAAGGTCGGCCGTGCAAGGTGTGTGTTTAGGGTTTCTTAGGAGAGGCTAGACAACATAATTGTTGGTTCTATCGAACTCGGGATCCCCTCTAATGGGGGTGGGAAGACTCGTTTATAAGAAGAAGAGTCCTCCCTTACAAGGCATTCTAGTCCATTTAGGAAATTGTTGACAACCTGTAATGATAGCTGCATATTCAGATGGTTTTCTATTCTGATTAGGAAACTGTTTAGGCGTATTTGGAAGGTTTCCTAGCTGATTTAGGAAATTGCTGGAGTCCGAGCTGTTTGGGATGCGCCTCTGGACTAGCCAAGTTGTTCCCGAGCTGTATTATGACTGGCTGATGCTATCACGACCCCAGGGTTAGGCTTCTCCTCTGGTAGAGCCCTGCGCTACAGGATCAGGAGGCCCGCGGAACCCGCAACCGCTTGGGAAATCGGGATGGTGCTAACCCAAGCAGTTTTACATGCCTTGGTCGGGATAGGGGCCGGTTATTGAGTAGAACTGCTCAGTCATAGAGTAGAGCCAATTTTGGGAGTATCAGTTGCCCTCCATTTCCAAGGTTGACCTGATGATATATCGGGCCAAGTTTGGAAATCTGTTGATTCCGCTTATCACTATCTGATGTTTGCAAAGTTGGACTTCCTTGTGGAGCGATGCTCCTTATGATTTAAAGTCTACCGATCTTGGCGTGTCACCCTTGTATCAGTAACGGGTCAAGATCAATAACACTGTGATTGCACGGGGAAGTTGCCTTGGAGCTTCTGAGTCTGGTGAATTCTCGGGAATTGGCTAAGAGTTGATACTTAGCCTAATTCGGAGACTTTTGAGTGCTCGGGATGGTTATCTTCTGCCCACTAAGTCTTCGTCAAGGTTGTTGGTAGAAGAATTTGACCATGCTGGGTAAGCCGACCTAAAGTGTGTTGCTTTAGGGTCGTTTTTTTTATAGCTCCCAGGATGGTTATCTTCTGCCCAGTAAGCCTTTGTCAAGGTTGTTGGTAGAAGAATTTGACCATGTTGGTAGAGCCGACCTAAAGCGTGTCGCTTTAGGGTCCTTTTATGTTAGCTCCCAGGATGATCATCTTCTGCCCAGTAAGCCTTCGTCAAGGTGGTTTGAATTTGACTATGTTAGTAGAGCCGACCTAAAGCGTGTCGCTTTAGGGTCCTTTTGATGTAGCTCCCAGAATGGTCATCTTCTGCCCAGCAAGTCTTCGTCAAGGTTGTTGGTAGTAGAATTTGATCATGTTGGTAGAGCCGACCTAAAGCGTATCGCTTTAGGATCCTTTTTAAGTTAGCTCCCAGGATAGTCATCTTCTGTCCAGAAAGCCTTCGTCAAGGTTGTTGGTAGAAGAATTTGATCATGTTGTCAGAACCGACCTAAAGCGTGTCGCTTTAGGGTCCTTTTTATGTTAGCTCCCAGGATGGTCATCTTCTGTCCAGTAAGCCTTCGTCAAGGCTGTTAGTAGAAGAGTTTGATCATGTTGGAAGAGCCGACCTAAAGCATGTTGCTTTAGGGTTTCTTTTACTGCTCCATCGTGAGCCAACCTAAGAGGCTTTAGTCACCCCTCTTGTCGGTTTGGGCCTAATTGGAAACCCAAAAAGGTGTTTCTTTTACTCCTCTATCGTGGGCCAACCTAAGAGGCTTTAGTCACCTCTATTGTCAGTTTGGACCTAATTGGAGTTAGTGCCTTAGAGTATTGTAAGCACTCGGGTTGTCTAAGGGTTTTACTTAGTTAACCCCAACGCCTGTAAATACTCGGTGTGACTTCTTGTAGTCTTTATTCCCTCTTGCCCCCCAAGTTTTTGTTGAGGCAGGTGTTGCGGGAACAATTACTGTAGGCAGCCGAGCTAGAACATTGGTAGTCCCAGGGTCTCTTGGTGCCTCGGGTGTGATCCAGGGGCCTTTTGCTGCTTCGGGTGTGATCCAGAGGCCTTATGCTGCCTGAGGTGTGATCCCAAGGTCTTTTGGTGTCTCGGGTGTGATCCCGAGGTCTTTGTAGAAGCTTTTTGATATAGTTTGTGGAGCCTCATGCAATGATCGGGCAAAGTACCACTGTAGTTGGGCTCGCCTGGACTGTTGGAGACAGGAGGTCGGGTTGGGATCACCGGGCTGCTGACCGTTGTAAATTGGAGGCTAGGTCGGGATTGTTGGACCCTGACTGCTGTAAACTGGAGGTCGGGTCGGGGCTGCCGGACCCTGACCGCTCTAAGGTGGAGTTCGGGTCGGGGCTGCTGGACCTAGACCGTTGGACACGGAAGGAATTGCCAGAACTACTGGGCTTCTTTACATTGTTTTTCTCGGGCTGATCCGGATCCGCTTACTTCTTGAAGGCTCGTTGCTTATGTGCCCGGGGTCTTTGGTCTTTAGAAATTCTTCAGTGTCAAACATATTTTCCGAACCTCTCTGCGAGTTCAACCAAGGTTGTCGGTCGGTTTCTGTGAAATGACGTGGTGCACTTGGTGTGTTGAACTCTCGGGCAGAAGGCTGTAATGGCGACTGTCTCGTTCAGGTTGTAGACTTGAAGCTTTTGTTGGTTGAACCGATCGACATAATCCTTCAACTACTCTCCCTTCCGCTGCCTGACAGTGAGTAGCTGGGTGTCAGGTTGCGGCCGGTCGAGCTTGCCTATGAACTGGCTGATGAATTGTTTGCTGAGCTCCTTGAAATCTTTGACCGATAGGGAGTGGAACTATTGCGCGGCCTGGCCTTTCAAAGTGCTGGGAAAGGCTAGGCAGTACAGTTCGTCGGCGTTGGTGGCCAAGGCCATTTGAGTCTTATAGGTTCGGACGTGGTCGACCGGACTTCCCGAGCCATTGTAAGAATTTAGATGACGTTGTTTAAATTTGCGCGGGAAGGAAAACCTCGTGATCTAACTAAATAATGGTGACTTGGTCTCGGTGTTAACATGATCCTGAGTAGGGTTCTGGCCAGCTCTTTGGCCATTCCATCGACCTGTTTCTCCAAATCCTTGATACGGGCCACCAAACCTTCCTGACGGGTATCCGTGACGTAGGTGGGGTCAGTGGAAGAAGCTTCCTCCTCATGGCGTGCTGTCCTTTGGGACGAGGTTCGGCTATGACTCCGGTTGATCGTGTGCCTAAGGTCTCGGCTCCTAGCCGAGTGATTATGGGCCAATTCCCGGGTCATGCGTTCTCGCCTCTCCTCTTTGGTAGCACAACTATTGTTGATGATGTCTCTGGCGTCTTCAACACGGATCGGGTTGGCTTGGGCACGTTGTTGGGTCCGTGTCGGTTCCCGACTACGCTCAGTGTTCCCGGGCTGTGACCCGACCTGTGAAGGGTTATTCCGTTGAGTCAGCAGAGCTTCGATCTGCTGCTGGGTTTGACGCTGGCCCTCCAAGAGTTGTCAAGGGTTGCGGTGATCTGCTCCGGTGTCAGGACTGCCGCAGCCGGTGCCGGGGTCGGCATAACGTCCCGGTTAGCCTGTTGTACAGCCTTCTTACCCTTCTTCGGAGGCATGACTATCAGTTAAGAGATTTGTTTTTTGAGAAATCTGTCGGTTCCCACCGACATCGCCAAGCTGATGATGCAATTTTTGGGCAATATAAATTAAAGCAGATCAAGGAGAGAGAAATAGTGAGATAATGAGAGACCGAGTTTGTATGTAGTTCGGCCCTGTTAATGAAGGAACCTACGTCCACGTGCGTGTCTAAGAATGAAATAAAGCTACTGTAGGGACCTTGGTGATCCAACAATGGTGACTGGAACTACCAAGGGTCGGCCGTGCAGGGTGTGCGTTTAGGGTTTCTTGGGAGAGGCTAGACAACGTAATATTGTTGGTTCTATCGAACTCGGGATCCCCTCTAATGGGGGTGGGAGGACTCTTGTATAAGAAGAAGAGTCCTCCCTTACAAGGCATTCTAGTCCATTTAGAATACTGTTGACAGCTTGTAATGATAGCTGCATATTCGGATTATTTCCTATTCTGATTAGGAAACTGTTTATGCGTATGTAGAAGGTTTCCTAGCTGATTTAGGAAACTGCTGGAATCCGAGCTGTTTGGGATGCGCCTCTGGGCTAGCCGAGTTGTTCTCGAGCTGTATTGTGACTGGCCGATGCTATCCCGACCCCTGGGTCAAGCTTCTCCTCTGGTAGAGTCCCGTGCTATAGGATCAGGAGGCCCGGGGGGCCCACAACTGCTCGGGAAATTGGGATGGTGCTCACCCAAGTAGTTGTACATGCCTTGGTCGGAATATGGGCCGGTCGCCGAGTGGAACTGCTCGGTCATAGAGTAGAGCCAATTTTGGGCGTATCAGGAGATAAATTAGAGAAAGAAACAACGTAAATAATAGGATGTTGTGTGCAAGGAGTACCTTTTCGAAGAGCAATAAGAAGGTCAATCAGATTTGGAACCTCAATTGAAGATGATGAAAGAGGTGGAACAAGCTGGTCTTTAGTCTTGGGCGGCTTTTCCTGGCGTCGGTACACCAGCAATGGTTTAGAACTAGGAGGTGGAGGTTGAAAACAAAGAGGAGGAATGGCAAGGAAATGGAAGAAGACGGAGCAAGAGCATCAACATCTAACGAAGCACCCGTCGACGAAAAAAATGTACCGTCGAAGAAGGTAACATCAACACTAACCACATAACGATGACTCTGTGGATTCCAACACTTATATCCTTTCTGAGTGCGTGAATACCATACAAAGACACATTTAGTAGCACGAGGATCCAATTTATCTTGATTGGGAATAAGAACATGAACAAATGCAACACAACCAAACATGCGTGGTGGCAAGGCAAAGATGGATCTATTAGGATATGAAATAGAGTGAGGAATGCCACCACGGAGAACATAAGATGGCATACGATTAATAAGATAACAAGTAATAAGAACAGCATCCCCCCAAAACTGTTTAGGAACTTTCAATTTGAAGCATAAGAGTTCTTGAAACCTCCAGAAGGTGGTGATTTTTACGCTTAACAACACCATTCTGTTGAGGAGTATGACTACAAGAAGATTGATGTATTATTGTATTATCCCATGGGAATCACAATAGGACTGAAGGGGTCTTTAACATATTCTAATGCATTATCAGATTGTAAAGTATAAATATCACAACCAAACTGAGTCACAATTTCTTTATGAAATAATTGAAACATAGAAGAAATATCTGAACGATTTTTCATTAAAAATATCCATGACATCCTTGAACAATCATCCACAAATGACACAAATAAGAAAACCTTAACGGACTCTTATGTCTAGATGGACCCCAAACGTCGGAATGAACCAACTCGAAAGAAGTGGACCGACGATTATTCTGACATAAAGGAAATGACACTCTATGATGCTTACCTAATTGGCAAGCTAGGAAGCATCGACACTTCTAAGAAGGTAACATGTCGCGTATCGTATCGTGTTCGACACACGGACACGGCACTTCACGGACACTTTTCCTGGAGTGTGGACATGCAAATTTTTTAGGATTTGTTCGTGTCGTGCCCGTACTTCATAGCTGGCAAGCCTTACACTCTAAAACAGACACGGACTTAATAGACGGAAAAACAAGCTTCAAGGAATGCAACGAGGGATGACCAAGCTGACAATGCCACTGATGTGGTGAGACAGCTGCTTGGAAAGCCACTTCTTTATTTGTCGAGGGATGTTTAATAAAGACCATCCCGCTCACGACCTCCACCAATCATTTGCTTTGAGTTGAGATACTGAAAAACACAACTAGGAGATTTAGTAAGTTGACTGATTGACAGAAGATTAAAGGGAAATTGAGGAATATAATTTACAGAAGGTAAATGAAGAGAAGAAGTTGGAGAGACTGGACCACTACCGACTATAGGACATGACCGACCATCAACTAAAACAACAGATGATTTTGTAGGTGAATTGTGAAAACACATTTGACTTTCAAGTCATATGGGCAGAAGCTCTTGAGTCGATAACCTAAGGAGAAAGAGCAGTAGAAAAGCATGCAATATTACCTGAATGAGCAGAACCTGTTGAATCAGACAAGGACATCTGTTGGTGTTGCTGAACTAGTGCATTGTACTCCTCCCTAGAAAGAGTGATGGACTCACTAGACGGTGCTATTGCAGGTGGAGTAGGAGTACTAACTTCCTGATGGGACCCAGCAGAGTTATCGAAGGAGAGCAAGGCAGGATTAGGGGATGTCTCCCCAGGTTTACCATGTAGATCATATCCCCTCTCCACTGTATGATTGTCACCCCCACAATGGGTGCAATAAAGAAACCCAAGACCATGACCTGGATAACCCCCTTGTCCTTGATTACAACTTGTAAATTACAAGTACAAACAGGACCGCCTTCCACAATTATAATTAGAAAATTTCCACATCCACGAAATGCATCTCGATGTCCTGTAGATGTGACTTGTGCTGAATTATCTTTGCTCGGAGGCTCAGAAGAGGAGAAAGACTGTCCAGTAGTAATGCGAAGCACACGAGAATTCACATTTCTTAAGGAAGGAATACCACCATCACCTACCAAAATTTGGGACTTAACTGACTGAAAACTCGAATGTAACCCAGATAAGAATTTTGAGACATAAAATTTTTCACGTTGCTTCTTGATAACTTCACTGTCATTAGGATAGGGTGATATTGATTCAACTCATCTATTAAACCCTTAAACGTGCTATAATATTCACTAACTGACTTATCACTCTGTTGGAGAAGAAATAAATTTTGATACACCTTATAAACTCTAGAAACATTCTTCTCCACTGAAAACGTTTCATGAATGGACTCCCAAATTTCTTTAGCTGATGACAAAAACATGACACTCGAACACAAAGAAGGTTCCATACTAGAACATACCTAAGGTTCCATACTATTCCATAACCACGACATAACCACATAATTCTCAGAGACCCAATCATCATAATCTTTACTATCCGTAGATGTAGCACTAGACAAAATATATTTCAACTTTCATAGATTGAGCCCACAACAAATAATTGGACCCATTCAACTTTGTGGTTATAATTTGTATACTCGCAACATCAGACGAAAAAATAGAACCCTTCTTGTCGGAACTCGTATCAACCATACCAACTGTAACAATAGGAGTCTTTTACCAACAACAAAGTATCAACAACGAACTAGAAGCAACATCCATATGCAAAACTCAAACTGAACTAACCAACTAGGTCCATAGAGGGACCGAGACAACACGAACTGAGAAACCACCAATCAAAATTGCCTAATCGACTACCGTTGATATGAATCTACTCTCTTGAATTGTAGAATGAGATACAAAGGAAAAGAAATCAGATCATGGTTGGATTGAATGTTCCAGCGAATAGTAGTGTGTGTTTCGGTTAGGATTTTGGTGAGGATAGATGTCGGCTAAGTCATGTGGGTGTCAGTTGGTGATTCTGGGTTGATGTGGGTGTCGGCTGGAGGTTAGAGGGCTTAAGTGGGTGTCAGCTGGTGGTTAAGGGGTTGTAGTGGCTGTCGACAGAGTGGGTTTGGATTGTGGTGGTGTCGGCTAGGTCATAAGGTGTGTGGGTGGGTGTCGGCTAGGTTATATGGTGTGTGGGTGGGTGTCCGTGAAAGGGTTTGGTGAGTTTAGGGTTCCGGTTATATGGTATGATGACTAATCGTGGTGGTGTATGGCGGCATATGTCACGCCCCAGCGTAGCAAAATAAGGAAAATTTTTCATTTCCGTTTTGGACTCGTAGGTTATGACTGGTGATGGATCGCTTGTCCTGTACTTAGCTTAACATGTACCGGAAAATAGAGTATATAAAGCAACAGGGAAGATGATATAAATTATTACAACTTCAAATATTTCATAGGCTTGAATTCAAATATCCTTAAGGCATATCCCGCCTTAATCAAATAAAAACATTATCCATATCCTTATTACAACTTTATTAAATTATAACAGTAATGCTGCAGGCTCTTCTAGCTGGCATAATCATATTGTCCTGCATAACCATATTCTGAACATTTTGGATGTCTAGGACAAAATAAAGTCATCAGCTAATGAAAGCCGAGTGAGTATAATGAACACACAAGCAATGTATATAAACGTACCTTAGCAGTTATTATACATGTTCGGTACCTTAGAGTATGATTAATCCATTATTCCAATCGTCGCATGATAACAATTAATAACACTTTAAGTAATGAATAATTAAGACCATGCATGAACAATGAAACCATCTCATCTCACTGACTCTTTTATTTCGATCACAATCTCTAGACTCATTCGGTCCACCTAGAACCATCCGGTACAATGCCGTTAGTTTAGAAGGTCTGTCGATATGTCTGCCGTATTTAGGGCGGCCTGGACGTACCTAGACATTCAAGGTTACAATAACAATCGGTGGAATACTTTAATTAATCTACCGTATCTGAAGCGACTTGGAATAATTAAAGCTACCACAAGACTGACCTACCGTATCAAAAGCGGCCTGGGCTCAGCCCTCTTAATTAATCTACCGTATCTGCTTCGACCTGGAATAATTAAGGCTATCATAAGACTCTGACTGGCCTACCGTATCTCAAGCGGCCTGGGCTCAATCCTTCTTAATTAACCTACCGTATCAAAAGCGGCCTGGGATAATTAAGGCTACTCGTCCCGAGACAGTTTTCCTTTACTCACTTCTCACAACATATATGCTGACCAGACGACCCCTTTCAAACATGCCAACTTGACTATACAAATGTGTAGCTTATTCATTTTCTCGTTATGTAAAGGTATCAGAGCGGGCGCATGACTTGTTCTCTCTTTATATATTTTCCTATAAAGGTATCGGAATGATATGACTTAAATCTTTCTTTTCGCATTTTCTTTATAGAAGGTATCAGAGCGGTTTCTACTTTTCTTAAATATGGTATCAGATCTATTTATATTTTATTTCTACAAATGGTATTCAGAGCCACGAATTCCTATTCTCGTATAAAAGTATCAGAGCTAATAAAAATATGATTATTATGAATTAAACAACTTAGTCCAGAAAAGTCAACTGTTGACCCAGAATGGCCAAAACGGCTAGGTATAGTCGAAAATAAGATTTCCGATTCAAGAGTTTAAAAGTCCTGCGATTAGTTCATTTAGGTCCCCATATGTCAAATATGATTTTTAAGAATTTTTAAAAGGAAGGGAACATAGTAAAAATAATGCTCCAATATCATAACGGTGCAAAATATGGTAATTTTGCCTTTGGAAGGAAAGTTGACTTTTTATCTATAAGGAATTGATTTTTGAAAGTATTTTTATTGAATCCAAATAGGGGGTATTTTGTTAATTACATTAATGAATTAAGTAATTTTACTTAAATGTCATGAATGGAATTAACATGTAGTGAAAGTACTATTCAGTGAAACTGAAAAAAAATAGCCAAGTGAAACAGATCATTCTGTCACAGAAGGGACCGGTCATGGTCGTGACCGGTCCTGATACATATGCGGGACCGGTCATGGTCGCGACCGGTCCTGGGTATGTTTCGCGACCGGTCCCGGGTCGTCTTCTTCCCCAGGATTGTACAGTTGCAGAGCATATACGAGTTTTACCAATCTGAACAATACAGCAAGTATAATATATCATTCTGTTCGTTTTTCCGCGTAGATTATGAATATATAAGTTTTGTTTGCCAATTCCTAATGTATCTGTACTTATTGATGAAAATCCGAGAGCCGTCAAAACTTTGTTTTGAGCGTACGTCGCAACCGTCACAAATTAAGGTCCGGAAGTCACTGGGATTATTATCTTTCATTTCTAATTTACAGAAATCATTTTGGTTGAGTTTGGTGAGACCACCATTTTTGTACCTTCAAAGCTATATATATATATATGTATATATATGTATATCTCTAAAATTGATACCCCATGCTTGATCGCAATGACTAATATTACATTATAAGTGAGTTCGAGAGACTCACCGGTCTTTAGATAAGGCGGCACGATTTGCCGAAGAAAGATGGAAATTCCGTAATATAGGCTTAGAGCTCCAACAATGGCTATGGAGCTTACTGTGATGTTCTAGCTTCTGTATTTCCTTATTTCGTCCAATTTCAGAATGTATAAGTGACTGAATGCTTGTGATTGAGAGAGTTGTATGTAGGTGTGTATATATATATATATTGCCGAGAGAGTGAGAGAGCTATAGAGAAAGCTCTTTGAAAGTTCACTGTATGAGTTATGTGTGTGTTTGCAAAACTGTGTAATGTATAAGCCTTGTGTTGTGAAATTATATAGGCAAGGTGAAATTATTTTGCAAGTGTGAATGCAAGTGAACAATCAGTGAGTTCAAACCACTTATTGTAAATAATAGAGTTGTGATCATGAGAAGAATATAACAGTTGTGATTAATGGCGTCCAATCAATACAGCTCAGTCCGCTAAGTTATGTTGCGCAGTTAAGTTAGTTCGGTTAGTCCAGTTGGTACGGGTAGTCTAGGAAAATACCCCAAATAATTATTAGGGACCAAAAATGTGATCGACGTGATTAATATTTTATTAACGGTTTTAATCCCAAATTATAGGGTAACTTAGGGGCACAGTCTTAAGCATTATTATACAAATTAAAATTACTAAAGGGGGTCACAAAATGAATTTCATGTATTTAGAATAAATCAACATAAGCATTTTTCTTTTATGGAATTAATGCTACAATTAGAAATAATACATAATAGTAACATAAAATAGCATTGAGTTTACAATTAATAACACAAGCATTAATATTTATTTATGGAAATAATACCACAACTACAATTAACATATAGTAAATAAATTAAAAATAAAAACATCTTATTTATTAGAGTAATACTTGGGACACAACTTTCATACAACTTTCATACAACCTTCAAAAAAGATGTCTCTTTCTCTTGTGATGTCACTGGACTCCACAGTGACACAGGAGAGAGATAGACACAAGTTTTTGAAGGTTGTGTGAAAGTTGTATGAAAGTTGTGTCTTAAGTATTACTCTATTTATTATCAGGGACGCAAAAACACAGGTTGCTACAGCATATGATGAAACCTTGTCAGGGCTCTGATACCATGTTAAGAGAGATTAGAAGAAAGTGAAGGCTTAACCTTAAAAGATTAGCCAACACACACACACACACACACACACACACACACACACACATATATATATATATATATATAGAGAGAGAGAGAGAGAGAGAGAGAGAGAGAGAGAGAGAGAGAGAGAGAGAGAGAGAGAGAGAGAGAGAGAGAGACGAGCAAACTTCGTGTTCATGTCAAATAAATCTAGTTCTATAAGCTAGTTTTGTTATTCAACTGGCTAGGTTCACTCACATGGTGTTTGATTTAAACTGTAAATGCAACTTTGCACTGGTTGGTATCATAAAATAAATTCAATATCCAATCCGAGTCTAGTCTTGTTCGGTTTTAGAGGTCTAGAAGAGTTCTGTGGGATGAGATTCATCTTTTATTAGATTAGCTATAATTTATTCAGATGATAACTCTGTGTTCTGTGCATATATGCTGTCTATGCCAGTAAAATCATTCATCAGTATATTTCTTATGAGAAGGTATTCAATATTCTCCTATCTTCAATCATTTCATCATATGTTGTGCTGCATCTCTAATTACAGTTTGTTAGACATATATTGTTGTAGTAAACTAATCTGAGATGACCATGATTGTTAGAATCGGTCGATTCATGAGTCAATTCGAGTTTCCATACGACCTGATATGATTAATGATTCATAATTCTGAAATCTGAACTTTGAAGTTTGTAAGTGGAAAACTTTCAACATCTGAACCTTGATATTGCATGAAACTTGTATCAGATTATTATTATTTTTCATTCAAGTGTTGTACATGTGGTTTTATGTTTATATGTCTATATTGTTTATACAATGCATTATTATTCTTAGTACTATTATTGTTCTTCTTCTTCTTCTTCTTCTTCTTATTATTATTATTATACTGTTAAGTGAATCTTACAATTTACCATTTGATACGGTTCACGATTCAGTATTTTGGCAAACTGGTTCATGATCAAATTGCCCGATTTGACAACCATGGATTTACCACTAATCGTACATGACATTTTACCTCTTCTTCTCCCTCAATTTCCTACTGGAATGCAGAAAATTCTGAAGAGTTAATTCCGCTGGGTGACAAGAGTGGTGTGGATGGATGGCATGTTATTCAGTTTTCGGGAGGGAAGAACGCACCAACAAGGTTTGATCTTACACTTTTCTGGGTCAACAAAAATTCTTCTACCCAGCTGCCAAACAAGGAAGGTAAGCAGAGAGAAGACCAGCCGCCTCCGCGTCCCCTTTTAAAATTGAGAACGGACATGGACAGATTGACTCCAGAAACTGAAAGGGTTCTGGCGAAGCTTCCTCCTTGGTGTTCTTTATTTGGAAAATCCACTTCTCCTCACACCTTAGCTTTCTTAAGTAGTCTACCTGTTAATTTCTAGGGTATAAACTTTCATTCCACTTTTGGGTACCAAGGAGGGTAGTCTACCATGGGCACTTGCGCGCACACACACACACACACACACACGCACATGCACACACACACACACAAAAGGAGTAAAGTTCCAATTCTTGGCTAAGATTTGTTGGTGTAACTTTTGAGTTGAAATGATACAGTGGGATCAATTTCTTTTTACCTTGAATAAGCAGATGGAATGAGCTGTGATCTACTAACAAAAGATGATGTGGCTTATTGAATTATCTGGTTGGTTGTGGATGTGAGGGTAGATAAATTGATATCAATATATAGAGATACAATTAGTTATATGTTAATTATCCGGGACAATTGTTTCTCCTTTGTACAAAATTTCTGAAAATTTTCTATTTTGTTTTTGGATCTAGTGTAGTAATTAAAAATTGATTTACTTACACAAACCTTCCTTAAGGTTTGCCTTAATTACACGGACCTCTTTCATATTTTAAGAAATTACATAGACCTCCATTCTCAGTAACTATTGTGTAATGTCCATGATGGAATACATGAAAGTAACAAATTACCCCTACAATAAATGGTAGTAAACATGTTTTAAGGGATAGTTACACAAACCTCCCCTAAGCTATAGTTTAATTACATGGACCTCCCATGTATTTTGAAAAATTACAGACACCCTCAAATAAAATTTACTGTTGCAACAAAAGAAAAAAAAAAGAAAAAAGAAAAAGAAAAGGGTTTGGGTTAAAATTTTCATATCACTGAAAAATTGTAGTAACTTTCAAGCCTTTCAATTCCAAGATCTACAATTTCTACACCTTTAGTTTTTCAATGTCATAATTTAATTTTCTTGAGTTTGTTTGTTTGATTGTCCCCCCTCTTCAATTTCTCCTGTCTATGGAAGAAATATGGGTGGAAGAAAATGAGAGGAAAAAAAAAAAAAAAAAAAAAAGAAAAAAGCATTTTTAAAATTTTGCAATTTCATTATTTAAATTATAGATATATACATACATATATATATATATATATATATTTATCTTCCAATTCCTCCTGTCCATGGAAGAGATATGGGTGGAAGAAGGGAGAAATTTTTTTTAAAAAAGAAGCAATTTTGTATTGAAATCCCTCTTTTCTATGAATAAGGGTAGTATTGTCGTTTTGAAGAAATTTAACTACAAATTTTTTATTTTTTATTTTTACTTTTTTGTTTGTTCAACTCACAGTTGACTAACGGGGGGAGTTTAGAGTGCAACAACTATTATTATTATTCCTGTTGCGTTTTACTCTGTTTATTATTACTCTTTAAGCCAAGTATAGGACATTGGGATCCTTTCACTTGTTGTGGCCTACGGGTCCAAAAAGGAAATGAAAATTTTTCCCCTATTTTTGTTACGTCTGGGCGTGACATAGATACTATTCCTGAACAAGGAAAGTTAGTCCAAGTGGCAAGTGTGTTTGTGTGTTTAGTGGGAGATCCTTAGTGGATGGAGGTGGCATGACTCTTGGAGATGCACCCATAGAAGTGGGGCCCTCTTGGAGATTTTATGGAGAGTTGTACATGTAAGTATTGGTGATACCGAGGACATGTGTCTTTTGTGGTAACAAGTGTAGATGCCACTTGGCGGATTAACATACATTACTTACAATATATATGACTAGGCTTAAAGTATTAATGATGGAAACTTTTAGATCAAGTTAGATTAAGTGGGATTTTCTAAACCCATTATTCTAGTGGAACTCAATCATCTTTATTTATTTATTTATTTATTTTTGAAGTCTTAGAGCGACTCATACATCTCAAAAGGTAAAACCACAATTACGATTTAAAACAACTAATTTTCAAATTGCACAACAATTTATCACAATTACAGCATTTATTACTTAGGGGTGTTAAAAAAAAAAGAAAAAAGAAAAGAAAAGAAGAAATCGAACGGTTTAATCATTTTAATCAAGATAGTGCTGTGAAAAATCAAACCAAGTAAAAAAGACCCCTAAAATTGTGTCAATCGATTGAACCAGACCCTTTAGGTCATTTTTTGAAACCAATCTCCCTAAAACTGACCGAATCGATGACACCTCTACATTTACTTGATGTGCTATACATCCGAACATTTCATATGATTTTTCCTTCATGGGTGGAAGAGGGGAGAAATTTATTTTTAAAAAGAAGCAATTTTGTATTGAAATCCCTCTTTCTATGAATAAGGGTACTATTGTCGTTTCGAAGAAATTTAACTGCATATTTTTTACTTTTCTGTTTGTTCAACTTACAATTGACTAACGGAGGAGAGTTCAGAATGCAACAACTATTATTATTATTATTATTATTATTATTATTATTATTCTTCTTCTTCTTCCTGCTATGTTTTACTCTGTTTACTATTGCTGTTTAAGCTAAGTACAGGACATTGGGATCCTTTCACCTGTCGCGGCCTACATGTCCAAAAAGGAAATGAATTTTTCCCCCTATTTTTACTACGTCAGGGCGTGACATAGGTACTACTCCAAGTGACAAGTGTGTTTGTGTGTTAAGTATGAGATCCATCGTGGATGGAGGTACCATGACTCTTGGAGATGCACCCATAGAAGTGGGGTCGTCTTGGAGATTTTATGGAGCAATGGACGTCTAAGTAGTGGTGATATTGGAAACATGTGTCTTTAGTGGTAACATGTGTAGATGCCACTTGGTGGATTAACACAGATTACTTACAATATATATGATTGGGCTTAAAGACCAAATGATTGAAACTTTTAGATCAAGTTACATTAAACAGGGTTTTCTAAACCCATTATCATTATTTTTATTTTTATCTTATTTTTTTTAAAACCACAATTACGATTTAAAACAACTATTTTTCAAATTGCACAATATCTTGTCACCATTACGGCATTTTACTCAGGGTTGTAAAAAAAAAAAGAAGAGAAATTGAACGGTGTGTTCATTTTAATCAAGGTAGTGTAGTGAAAAAACAAACTTTGTAAAAAAGACCCCTAAAATTGACTAAATCGACTGAACCAAACCCATTAGGTCATTTTTTGAAACCAATCTCTCCAAAACTGATCGAACTGAACCGAATTGATGACACCCTTACATTTACTCGATGTGCTATACATTCGAACATGTCATAGGGTTTTCCTTCATGTCAATGCCCCGTATAAGCTTTGTTTGACAACAATTTTTGAAACTCATAGTGATTATGAAAATCTAAAAGCTAAAAATGAAATTGTTATACAAACTAGCATCTACAATTCAATCGCGTATAGAAATGTGAGTTAATTGTATAAAAAATTTAAAATAAATTACAATTCGCATCCAAAAGCGGTTTTTTGCAGTTAATTCGCAGAAATCTAAGCCATTGCCAAAAGAACCGTAGACTCACCCTTTCAAACATCTTTGTAATTAATGAAGCCATAATCAGCCTTATTATTGACATTGTACACTTCAAAATCTTTAAGTTGGTCCCACGATAGATTGTGGTGCGTGCCCATACCAGTATTATTCAGTATACCACTCCTTTTTCAGCAGTTTTGACAAATTGATGGTAAAATGGCACTTTTGTAATTCACAACAATTTCGTGGCCACTCTAGTAAACTGCAGTTCCTTTTCCCGGCAAAATTCCTTCAAAAAACTCTAAAATCAGAATAAAATTTCCTTTTTTACTCTCTCTGTCTTTCTCTCTCTCCATTTCTCAGCCGTCCAACCGTTATTTCTCTCTCTCGTCATCCGCCTCAGCAGATTCTCATCTTTTTCCTCTCCCACTTTCTCTTCATTGCTTTCCCAAGCCAAGAATCTCTTCCCCCCCTCATCTCCACACTTTCTCTCTCCAAACCCTTCCTTTCTCTCCTCAAAGATTCCCACTTTTTCTTTCAAAACTTATCTTTTAATGATGCCTATGTTCTTCTTCCTCTTCCCCTTCTGTTCCATTCACTTTTTCTCCAAAACCCTTTCTTTCTCTTCTCACCCTTTCCCTTTCCATTTCTATTTCTCTCTCTGGGTCCTTTTCATTCATTTTGCTTCTCCCTTTTCACTTCCCTCTAAATTTTAGCACAACTACATACATACATACATTTCGATCCCCATGTCTTCTACGGGCGTCAACCACCTCTCTCAGCCCTGTATTTATGGTACGGCCAGTTCTTCGATCACTTTGATTATAATTGATGGATAGATTTTCCATGTCTTGAAGGTGTTTGACGAAAATGCTTGAATGATATTTGCAGCAGCTAAATTTTACTGATTTGATAACATATCATTGTGTTTTTGATTTTGCATATGATTAATAGCAGTACAGATTTGTTGATAATGCTGGTGTTTGGGTTTAAAGCAGGGCACTTTGTTTCTTCATGCCCGGAGAGGAAGTCTCGCTTCATGAAATGGTTGAGTAAACTTTTTAAGAGTGGCTCAGGTCGTGGGGCAACAAATGGGCGACATCCTCAGTTTCTTGGAGAAGAAAATGTTGTATGGCGGGCTCCATCTAGATCTGTGGTAAATTTTTTTTTTAAAGGAGTTTATGATATGATGAAGGCGGGATTGGATGCTTTTAGAATAAAATTATCTGGTTTTTCACCTACTTGATACATAGTAATAAGCATTGTTGCTAATTGCGTAGCAATAAGCCTAGGTATTCTACATTTCTTGTTCTGTTTAATGTGTTGGTTGAAATGCAGATGGCAATGTTATAATATAGTTTAAAAAGTTTATACCAGAACCCCAATAATGGTTAGTACATGTAGTTACTAAATGTTATATAAGGTTAATAAACATGCTTCTCAGTTGGTTTGTTATGATAAAGAGGAAAGACCAGTTTGATGACATAGATTTTGAGAGTAGATTGGGCATAATGGTTGAACTAACATCACCTCAAATCCATCCCTCGCGCTATCAAGTATCAAGAAACTCCATTTAGTGGACTTTGCCTTTAGATTCTTGTGACTCTTTATAATTTTGATGGTTTTTCTTAGAAGCACATATATGGATACTGGGACACATACACGATACTACAAGATACGACTGCCACAACAAAATTTCTAAAAATGTTGGACATGGCACGTTAGGAACACATCAAATTGACAAATGTATATTTACATATTCATGATCACAGGTTATAAAAAATCTTATGATTGATAGTAAAACTAAGATGACTAGTTATCTTTATTTTTAAAAGATCCTAGTTATTTCTAATTTCAGAAGCCCTATTTTAATTTCATAATTCTCAAGTATCTTCAATGTGTAAAAGCCTTGTTATGCTTTCAATGATACTGTTTGTTCACATTTGCAGGTATCCAAATTATGAGTTTAAGGAATCTTAAATATACTCATTGTTGAGAAACCCTAGCCACTTTCAACTTCTATTTTGGTTTTCAAATTTCCTCACTATTACATTTTGTGTCAAAGTATCTAGGTGTGTATAGCATGCGTTTTACATGTGTTTGAACAAAAAAATTAATGCAAAAAAGTACGCATGGATTTTGGTGTGCCTGATATGTGTCATGGAGTGTCCGACGTGTGTCGTGCCCGACACTGCAACTAGGTGTTGGACATAGACATTGACCCTTCTAGAAGGGTCAGTGCTTTCTAAGTTGTGTGTGATCTGGAAAGGTGAATCGATTCCACACGAGATTTGTTTATTGAGGATTCTTCATTGAAACTTATCCTAGCTCATATGAATGGATGAGCACTCCACTGGTAACTATTTTACATTGGGTTGGAGTGCTTGGATGCAATGTTTACTAGGTGTCTGAACTTGCAAAAATCCAAAATAGTAGGATTCAGGGACTAGGCTTGAAATATGTCCAAATGTTGGGTTATAGTTTCTGTATTCGT
The DNA here is from genome assembly GCA_033977485.1 of Hydrangea macrophylla. Lineage (NCBI taxonomy): Eukaryota > Viridiplantae > Streptophyta > Magnoliopsida > Cornales > Hydrangeaceae > Hydrangea > Hydrangea macrophylla. Next base: position 68,701,625 of record CM066982.1, read on the forward strand.
CCTGACGTCAGTACCTGAATATCATCTAAATTAAATGGGTTGTGGAAGTAGGGGTCTCTGTCTCTCCGTCTCTATATATGAGAAGCAAGAAACCTTTTCTCTGCTATCAAATCTAAGCTTTGACATCCTTGGGACTAATTAAAACTTACCATCCTTTGACATGCAACTTTTGGTATTACCATGAACAATTTATTCCAGCTTAGTCACATGATGCATCAGTCATGATTTGCTCGGTATGTATTAAATTGCCTAAAAAGTGTCATTTGGTGATACTACAAGATACTAGTCCAAAAATTTAGGTCCAGGTATATGAAACTTGAATAAAAATTCTAAGATCTCAATGAACCTTAATGATATTTTTGGGGATATGTGTATATTTTAGAACATGCTTAGAACTTTTGTCTCAAGCACATGCTATTAATAGTATCCAGAGAGTAATGCTTGAATTCTGTTCTATGACTGCTTAGAGAATTCAATACTTAGACAAATTCTATGTGCTTTATTTCTTGCCAACATGTTAGATTCTGCTGTTCTACGTTTAAATTTATTATTTGTTTCTTACTGCGAAAGATCTTTTTACAAGTTCTTCAAATTGTCCTAGGACGGTCGCGCTAGATCTGAGAAAGATAAAGAAGAATTAGACCGTGCAATTGCACTTTCTCTATCTGAAGATTTGAAAAGACCAAATGGTAGGTATTATAATCTTTCTCTGGCTGAAAATTTACTTGCCCGCCCAAACACACTTGCTTAAGTGCTTTGGATTTCTCCTTTATTTGTTAATTGTGAGTTTGGATATTCTGCAGGAAACAGATGGCGAACAGATATTGACGATGGTTTTGCTAGTTCACTTGGAGATAGCCGGAATTCATCTTCATACCCTCCTTATGCCCCAACAGCACATTATCCTAGAGAGTATAGGTAATAGTTGTAATCATAGATGTAATTATTAAGTATGGTATTTACTCAGATGAATTAAATAGTTGTCAGTGTAAGATGTCAACTATTAAGTGTTTTTGTTTTGATCAGCACTTTGTAGTGCATGGGTATGTTTGGTGATGTACAGTTAGCTGGAGTCAACATTTTCATCGAATAAGTTGGTTGTGTTACTGTGTATGCTATTTAGTGTTTCCCATATATTTGCTCAAGCATGAAGCATAAGTGTGTTTGTGTATGGTGCTTTATATAATAAAAGGAATCTTAAGAGTTGTCGTGCAGAATTCTTAAAGTAATGGTTACTTTTTTCTTATCTTTTAAGAATTCCACTTTGTAGGATGTGTCATTTAGATTCCTTAGTTGATGATACAAGTATCTGATCCCTTAGCTTGTGGTAATAAAATTTTCATACTATAGAACTAAACCTTTTGTCATCTCAAGAATATAGTTAGTTGTATGTCCCTTGTAATGATTTGATTGAAACAGTGGGTTCAGGTTTTCCTAGTTAAATTTTGGCTCAAATACACTTTGGTACCCTTTATTTTTCCCAAGATTTCATTTTGGACCGTCTATTATCAATTTCATCACTTAAGGTCCTCGTTTTTTAAAACGGTTTCAATTCAGGATACTAGTTTATAGATTTGACAATTGAAGGCCTTAAAGAATTGTCCTCAATTAAAACCAGTGTAAAAATATCAATGGCCTTAAGTGAAGCAATTTATAACAGAGGGCCTAAATCTAGGAAGCACCGACACTTCGCATGTCGTATCGTGTCGGACACATGGACACAGCACTTCACAGACACTTTTCCTGGAGTCGATGTGCAATTTTTTAGGATTTTGTCGTGTCGTGTCGTGTCGTATCCGTGTCGGTGTGCCCGCGTCCATGCTTCATAGGCCTAAATGCTTATGCTACCTGGAAAGTCATGAGTTTTTGAACCTTTAATTTGACCAATTATGTACTCACACGCCTGTAACTTGCAGACTATGTGGTGGTTGCAACCGCGACATTGGCTGTGGAAACTATTTGGGATGCATGGGAACTTTCTTCCATCCGGAGTGCTTTTGTTGTTGTTCTTGTGGTTTTCCAATCACAGAGCACGAGGTACTTTTTCAAACATTATCTTAGGATGAGTAACTCAATTGGACTTTTCTTTGTGTATAGCTCTTATTGGTTTTTTCTGTTGATTCAAGTTTTCTTTGTCAGGGAGGGATGCATACCACAAGTCTTGCTTCAAAGAGCTGACCCATCCCAAATGTGAAGTTTGCCACCAATTTGTAAGGAATCAATACTTCTGCCGATGAACTGTTTTTTGGGCTCAAATTTGTTCCGTAAGGCTCTGTTTTGTTCATGCATTTAGAGCCCGTTTGGTTATCTTTCAAAAGGTGGTTAATTTAGGAAGGCTACAAATTGGAGCCTTTTAAAAAAATCTGTTTATTTAACTTTAAAAAGGAACCATACTTCATGAAAAAGCTAATTTAAATGGTCGCAACCTAAGTGATTGTTGGATGGAAAACCCTTTTCTTTGCTTTGTTTATAAGGAAAAAATAGAGGAAAATAGGACGGAAAAATAACAGGTTGAAGAATAGCTTGTAAAATTTGAATTTTGTGAGTCACTTCCTTTCTTCTTCTCTTAAGTTACTATTGTATTTTGAATTTTTTTAATTTCTGATCTCACTAAATATGGAGGAAAACACTAGGGAAAGCATAAGGCAAATAGTTTTCCTTCTTGTTTTCCTTTCCTTCTCTAAATCCATGAACCAAACGGAGTCTAAAAGTCAAATGGGAATATTCAATTTCATTTTCAGTGCTCTTTTAGCTTAGCGACTTTATGTCTCATTAGTTGGTTCAGTTAGTGAAATATCTTATAGATGCCTTGTTGGGTGTGGCTCATATTCTAGTGAGCTAGCTACACTAGGTCCTGGGTCAAACGGGAGGGCCCACAGGCCCATGGCGGAGCGTAGAGTATTCACACCATTTTCTTAACAGGAATAGTAAGATCGGGGAAATTGAAATTTTTCCTCGTACCTGCCAGCTGACATAGTCTATGGGTATTATTTTCAATCTCATATTGATGTCTTATATTTATAATTTCACATATTTTCAGATCCCAATAAACCGAGCTGGTTTGATCGAGTATAGGTGTCATCCATTTTGGACCCAGAAATATTGTCCCTCACATGAGCATGATAGTACTGCCCGTTGCTGCAGCTGCGAACGCTTGGAGGTACTGATCTGGAGCCAGTGCACTCTTTTCCTTTTAAATTTGGGCTCTCTGTTTGGTTTGCAGATTTAGTGAAGGAAAAGTTTATAGGGAAGGAAAAGTTTATAGGAAAGGAAAACTATTTTCCTAATGCTTTCCCGAGTGGTTTCTTCCAAGCTTGATAACATTGGAAATTAAGGATTTACAAAATATAATAGGCACTTACAACATCCCAAAGTGCTAATTATTTTTCAAACTATTTTCTTTTCCTTCCCATTTACTGCATTCTCTCTCTCTCTCTCTCTCTCTCTCTCTCTCTCTCTCTCTCTACGAGAACCAAGGCTATGTTCATTGGACAAAAAACAGTTTTAAGAGAGAGATTATGCTGAACAGACTCTGACATTCACCAAACACTTGAATTTATTGAACCAATTCTTTGCTTTCCCAAACAGTGCCTTATATTATTTGAATTTGACATTGTTGGTTCTCCCTCTCTCTCTGAAGTCTTGGAATGTAAAATACATATCATTGGAGGATGGACGGAGTTTGTGTTTAGAGTGTATGGAATCTTCTATAATGGATACCGGTGATTGCCAACCTCTTTACCATGCCATTAGAGACTATTACGAAGGAATGTACATGAAACTTGATCAGCAAATTCCCATGCTTCTGGTTGAAAGACAAGCCCTCAATGAAGCTATTGTAGGGGAGAAAAATGTAATCTTCCATTTGATATGAATATGTATATATATACACACAACTACCTATATTACTGGTTTCTTGACCTTCTCTGATTCAGAATTTGTTCTATCCAGGGTTTCCATCACATGCCTGAGACAAGGGGTTTATGCTTGTCTGAAGAGCAGACTGTTACCAGTGTACAATGTTTTCTCCAGTTCTTTTTTTATTTGGGTAAAATATACTTCAGTTTCTGTATTTTTTGTAAAATTTCATTTTTAGGTCCTCTATCGTAAATCTGGCGTTGACTTATAACTCAATTTCAACTGAACACAGTCGAGGACAATGTTTTTAAGGCACCAACTTCGTGTCTGTTAGCAATCGTCCTCAATTAATATTGATTTAGAAATGGAGGGGGCCTTGAGTAGAAATGAAATTTTGGAAAAAATACAGTTACCGGAGGCGGAGAGTATTTGAACTAACTTTTTGCTACTATACTAAATACTTAGTGGAATCTTTACTCATGTTTTGAAAAACATCCAGATCCTTAAAAGACCAAAAGTTGGGGGCCACCGACTTATAGGAATGAGAACACAGCCTCAGAAACTGACTCGAAAATGCGAAGTTACGGCCATTCTCGTTCTGTATGGTCTTCCAAGGTAATGCTCGATAGCTATTAACATGTTGAATTTTTTTTTTGGAAATAACTAACAGCCACATAAGTCTTACTCACACTACCTCCAAAAGGCCTTAGTGCATTTGTTCTCTGCTGCTTCTTAAAGTGCCAAACATGGCAAAAGATTTTGAATTTTAACGTACTTCAACATCATTGCTTGATGCAGATTACTAACAGGTGCAATTCTTGCTCATGAATTGATGCACGGCTGGTTACGCCTTAAAGGTATTGTCTGTTATTCTTTTATGAGTCGGAGGCTTTTGTTTCTTCATCAAGCCTCTATATTTGACGCAATGCGTACTTACGATATCTTTGGTAGGAAGGACAGAAAAGTTTGAGGAAGGGAGTGAAGAGGTTTCCCTAGGGATAGGAAAAGATCTTCCCTCCTGTTTTTTTAATAAGAAGGAAAGTATGGAAATATATTCAATTTACTATTGCACCCTTCATAATAAAAGGATGGCTTTTTTTTTTGGAAGGCCTAGAGAGTAAAAAAAAAAAAGAAGAAGAAGAAGAAGAGGAGGGAGGTCAGTTTCCTCTCCATACCTGTCCACTTTTGCACATATGAGAAATGATTTGCCCGGAAGGGATTCCTCTTCCCCCCTCCCTCCCCTCTTCCACCCTTCCATGTAGGGACTTTCTCCTCTTCCCTCCCCCTTTCCCTCCTCCATACCAAACACAGAACTAAATGAAAACCTTTTCCCAAACTCGTGTGTTCCTCTCAATGTATTATGCAGGCTACCGTAATCTGAACCCAGAGGTTGAAGAGGGTATATGTCAAGTACTTTCATACATGTGGCTTGAGTCGGAGGTGATGCCTGGATTTACAAGTGCGCCATCCACATCCACAGCTTCATCATCATCTTCTTCATCGTCGTCCAAGAAAGGTGGAAAGTCTGATGTTGAGAATAAATTGGGTGAATTCTTTATGCATCAGATTGCACATGATGCTTCCCCAGCATATGGGGAAGGATTTAGGGCTGCTAATGCAGCAGTCAATACGTATGGTTTACGTCGTACTCTTGACCACATTCGTCTTACCGGAAATTTTCCTATATAACGTATATATACGATATGTATGTACATGGCCTCATCTAAATTGTTGAAAGGCTCCTCAAGAGGAATGAGTTCATCATGGAAACATGGATTAGCTCTCCCTAGTTTTTGTGGGGTTCTTTTGAGGGTAATGTGCAAAATTAACCATGTAATGGTAGTAAGCTTTATCTTCTCAAATTGTATTGATAATAAGCTTATCTTCTTTCAACAAAACTGTGAAAGAATGAAAAATATTTTGCATTGTGTTCTTAGTTTCTGCATTGATGTTGTAAACGTATTAAATAAATATTAAAAAAAAAAAAAAAAAGAGAAAAAAGAAAAGAAAAGAAAAGAAGAGCAAGCTTGTGAATTATCTACTTCGTGCCCGTTTGGTATCTTAATACATCGTTTAAGTACTCACACTTAAATGGGATCAGTTATTCATAGTGAGCGTCACATTATTGCAAGAGTCAGGTAGAACCTAGGGATGACAAAAATTCCAGATTCGTCAAAACTCCACTCCGCCCTGCTCCGCTCCGTCCATTCCTAATGGAACGGTTTTGGAGGAGGTATCATAGGAGTAGAAGCGGGTTTGGTAAGTGAATGAAAATACTATAGGAGTTGGGGCGGAGATGGTAATTGAAAATACATCCGATTAAAACCCGCCTACCCCGATTAAAGTGTCAAATGTAGTTATATACCCTTATACTTTCCCTTTATACACTAAAATGCGATTATATATGTACCTTATACCATGACATATAAGAAAGAAGAAAGATATATACTACGTATAGCAAAAGTTTAAAAGTTTGACTCATAAAATAAAAGTAACTCACCATGATTGTCAATTTATCATTCAATCCATTAATTTACTAAAATACAAGTTTTTAAATTTCATTTAAGTTACCCCTGGTGGTAAACCCGTCATCGCCCCGATAAAAAACCGACCAAATCCGACTCCGCTACTAATAGGGTTGGGGCGGGTTTGGTAGTTAATTAAATTCAGCTTGCTGCCTATAAATACAAGAGAGAATGAAGAAGAATGCATCATCAACGATCAAACAAACTACATGCTTTAAGCATCTTTATCTTTTATTTCCTTTTCTAATTTTATGAGTATATTTTAATGTAGTTCTTTCCACATTCGTAAGAGGAGGCGTGTTATCCCCTTCTTCTTTGTGTTGTAATTTGGAGACGAGTTTTGCCACTCCAAACTGTAAGAAGGCGTGCACTCCCCTTCTTCCTTCTATAATTGGAGGCGCAATTACCACTCCAATCCCTTGTAACTGTTTTGTGCTTAATGAAAAATATTGTCTTTTGGGCATTTACTTGTTTGGTGAGATTTCTGTTATATTTTAAAGTCTTTAATTCTGTCAAAGCACCGAGAATCCAAAGGAAAGTGTTCTTCTACTTTCTAAATCGCTTGATCAATTTATCCACACTTAGAGGATGTTTGTTGGCAAACAAGACGTTTTCTTGGCACGCTCGCGCATAAGAACATTTTCTGCCACACACGTTTTCTTGGCACGCTCGTGCATAAGAACATTTTCTGCCACACATGTCACGCCCCGATGTAGCATAAATATGAAAAGCGTTTAATTTCCTTGATGGACCCGTAGGTCGCGACAGTTTGAAGGATCGATTCCGTCCCAAACGTCGAACAACATAAAACCATAATCAGAGTAGAGCAATCAAAGCTTACAAACATTTTTCTAACTTATTACATATTACAGCACGGGGTCTACTAAGGCACAAGCCGCCTTAAAACAAAGCAATATCTATCGTCTATTACAGTCATCCTTAGTACAAAACAGTTCATGAATTAAAGCATAGAATATTAATGACAGTTTTATCTTCCAAAAGCAGCCGTTCTCAGTTTGCATAGTCATAAGGCCTCGCGTAATCATAACCTGAAAAGCCTGAACACGAATGTCCAGGGCGCATCAACGCCGTCAGCTTCAAGAAGCTGGTGAGTATTAAAAACATAACTTTGAATGTAACACATACTCATTTACCATTTTCCAATTCTCATTTAATTCAACAAGTTTATATTAAAGCAAGGAGTTCATTTTAGGAAACAAGCACAATATTATTTAAAAGATATAATTCACATATATGTGACCGTGTATGAGAACAATGCACCATCTCATCTTGCCGACTCTTTTCTCTCGACAAAACCCAACAACCCACTATCACACACCAGTGTTTTTGAAATACTCCGATAGCCACACTTTAGCACAGGGGTGCTAGGGAATGCCCAGTTTGCCTCACACTTTGGTCCGGGGTACCAGGGAGTGTCCAATGCCTCACACTTTGACTACCTAATCCGCCATGCAAATACCCGAGGAACCCTCACGCAGTATCCAGACTCGGGTATCAGGGAGTGTCCGTAGGCCACACTTTAGCACTACCATGGGTGCCAGGGAATGTCCAAGTTCGGCTTCACACACTTTGACGCTACCATGGTCGTCATGGAGTGTCCAGTTTTGCCACCGTCGCATTTCAAAGACACCCTCGCCGCAATCTCAATCACAACACACTTTGGTACTCACTTACCAGGGAGTGTCCACAACACAATCTCAACCGCACTCACTATGCCATACTGACCATTACTCTTTTCCATACTAACCAACATTCACACTCACCATGTATGTACAACTGACTCCACATGTATGTCATGAAACTTTTAACATAAAGTAAATCACTGAAATATAGAAACAACGTGCGTACGGGGATTGATAAGTCATAATACAACCTTTTAATCGTCCAAACATACCCAAATAGGATTCTGTTTTAGTAAATTTCCCAAACAGAGCTTTAACAGTTCATAAAATATCACCTAAACAGTTCCTTAATACAAGACAAGCAAACACTAGAAACTGCCAGAAGTCGCGCGCGCGGGCCGCTCGCGCGGGCCGCTCGCGCGATATGCCCAATTTTCTTTTTCTTTATTAAAACTTTTCCATCTGTCAGAATATAGGGAGATCGCGCGCGCGGGTCGCTCGCGCGATCTGCTTAATTTTCGTTTTCTTTAAAAAAAACCTTTTCTATCTGCCTGGAACCAGCCACCTCGCACGTGCTGGTCGCTCGCGCGACCCTCGCTCGCGCGCGCGAGTTTTTGCAGAGTCTTCATCTTCTTCCTCAGAACTGCTCTGTTTCAGTTTTAAGGGGTCTTTTTGACCCATTTTCAAATCCGGAAACAAATAGGGCATGTAATATATGAAATTCTTTGTTTTTCAACAAGGATTAAGAATATGAAATCAATTTAACATAATTCAAACCATAGCTCTCAAATTTTATGAAAAATTAAAAGTTGTCAAAACTTAATTTCTTACATACTTTTTCATATGAACAAATTGGGCTCTAAAACTTTAAACATGGCATATATGTTGTATAATCTTTCATAATCATCTCTAAAAACGGATTTTGATCAAGTTTGAAAAATCTTGATTTCAAAACTATGGAGGTCCAAACGTAAAATCAACAATGGAGATTAACAATTACATACACCCAAGTAGTAACTAAGCATGAATTACATTTAAGAGTGAGTTTAAAATATTCACAGAGATTAAGAGGGTAGAGATTGTTGAGAAAGACAACCAATTTAAGAAATCCAATTTCAAACTTTGGCTATGGTGGCCCAAGCTCTCTCTGTAAAATTATGTAGAAGCTCTCTAAAACTCTCTGAATTTTCTATTTTGTAATGAGCAGAACAAGTGAAATGGAAAGAGGTGTATAAGGTTTATATAGGCATCAAGAACTTGGCCTCCAAGTTCCTTCTCAAAGGCTCAACAAATTGGGATTTTTTTGTTTCTAAATTAAAAACATATACACAGATGTATACATACGTATACTCATCTCTACAGTTTAACCAAGAGCCATGTATAGTTATGTAGGGGTCAACTTGTGGGTGTTTGGCAAATCTAGCTTATGGCATAAGAATACACACACACACACAAAGCATTCCCAAACAAACTCAACCCCATCATTGCTTGCCATAAATAGAAATAAAGCAAATGTCATGTCTTTGCTTTACGAAGATTCCAGAATCTGTGGAATCCCAACGCGGCGCCGACAGTTTTGAACATAAACTGGTATTTTCGCGGTGCGGTGTTCACCACAAAAATACAGAAAATTCATTTTTGTGTAAGAATCGATTTCCCGGTTTTATAAGAATACAGGTTGAGTCAAGAGAAATTATTTTCACCATCTTTGAAATACAGATTTTGAAATCCACACGGATATTACTAACTTTTGTAAAATCACAGTTTGACCCCGATAAAAAAATTCAATATGAATTAAAACAAGTATTAAGGTTTAACACATGAAAATTGAAATTAAATTAAAGCAGACAATTATTAAATTTAAATATAACAAATGAAAAATTACAACTAATTAAATGAAATGCAGGTTGTTACAACAGACACACACACACGCACACATACACACACACACTTTTTTACACCACACAATCCTAGCCATTAATTTCAGTGGACCCCATGTGCTTTCTCGTGGAACCCATGAGGAATCTACATGGGGTCCATTGGAATCAATGGCCAGGATTGTGTGGTGTAGAAAAGTGTGTGTGTGTGTGTGTGTGTGTGTATCATTACTCTAAGTCAACTCAACCCAACCCCAAAGCCCAACAGCAAAGTCCAACAAGAACCACTCTTTGTTTGGAGAATCTTGTGATGGTGAGAAACTTTATTTTCAAGAAGGGTAACTTTGTCCAAATAAAATGGGTCGATCAAATCGAAAACTCAATCCGATATTCTGGACTCGTCTATATAAGCCTCTATCAAATGGGCACAGGTCATTTTGTCAGCTGCTTTGAGAGAGAGAGAGAGAGAGAGAGAGAGAGAGAGAGAGAGAGAGAGCTGCGGTACTGAGTCGAAGAGAGTAGAGGGGAAAAAATGACGTCGAAAGCGGCGGTGCCATTCTAGAGGGCGGCGGGGATGGCATACATAATGTAATCAAACATATGCGCCAATATGGTAAGGAACTGTCTCAAAGTGCCCCACAAAACCGAAGCCCTAAATCGTGAGAAGGTCCACTACTCCATCTCTAAATGGGTCGATGGCAAACCTGAGAAACCTAGTAATCCTATTTCTCTCTCTCTCTCTCTCTCTCATCTGATTTTTGTTTCTGATCTGTGTTTATTCTGGGTGTGATTTGTTTTGATTACTATATTTGTGTTTTACTTCTAAAATATTTGACTATTTTGTGGAATCTGTGATTATTTGATAAATTTTTGCTGATGCTGAGTCATTGGTTTTTGGAGCTAGGGTTGCTTAGTGATTTACATGATTGACAACGATGCTAATGTTTAGTTGTGGTGGCCTCTATGCCTCCATAATTATATACTTCGATACATTATATGTGGGTTTGTATTTATTGTTAGGGATATACTAAAAGCCATGCTTTATGTAGTTGATTTATTATTCATTTAATAAAATCAGTTAATGCATTTTTATGAGAATCTGTGTGGACAATATTTGTATTATATTATTTATATAATATTATGCATGTGTGTCTTTCATTCTACATAGTAGGTGATTTGGTGTGTAGAGTTCAGCTTACACACGGAAGATCAGACCATCGGATCTTGTAGAATGTAAGATTTTGGTTTACAGTCTTAGATGGATTGGACACACCATCAATAGGACTGCATCATGGTGTTGTAGTAGGTTTGTTTTGACTATGGGAAATGGTATAGTTTCAACTCACCATGCTGGTACACTTTGTGTATTAAACGGGACCGACTTGGGGTAATTATCTTTATACTGACTTATAAGATAATTAATACCTCATGACTATTATGAATGCTTATGTTCTAAATCCTAAGTTAATTTATAGACATGTACATTTAATATTTACACTTTGATCCCTAAAAGGGTGAGATCCTTAAATGGGTCAATATCTCATTGGATTGGGTGGTAATATTAATTGTGTGGTGGATATTAATTAATGATTGAATCCATGTCTCAATTTTGGGATTGATGATATCCCCTTAAGAAAGCTTATAAGTTTTGATTATGTCAAACCCTGTAGGTGGATTTTGTATCCGACATATCAGATAAGTTAAGCAGAGGATCTCAAGGAATTTTAAGAGATTAATTAAATATGATTGTCACTAATTATATCTAATTAATGGATATCTGTAAACTTAACATGCAGAGATAATAAGCATTTAATAACATGGAGCTCGAAATATATTTTTGAGATAAGGGTAGGAGTGCAATTATAATTCTTTAGTAGTATGAATTATAATTTATGAAAATAGGAATCTGATTCAGTTCAAATTAGGGTTTCCTAATTCCATGAGGAAGCCTATTCCTTATTGACTTCTTATGGCCCTTATCGTAGCCTATATATATGCTACTTTGGTTCTCTCCTCAGTTTGCATTTTTCCATCAAGAGCATTATAACTCGGAATAGAAAAGAGAGCGTAAAAAGAGAGAGCAGAAATATAAAGGATTTCGAAGGAGCCCACACTCAGTTCGATATTCTGGCAGCAAAGGAATACGGTGAAGATCGTGAGCTGTTATCGAGCCCGTGTTCTCGATTTGTCTACTACAGCAATCCGTTTTAGCAGTTTAAGGTAACCCTAGTTCTGCCCTTATAGGGTTATTGTAGTTTTCATGTAATTTTTGCAGTACCAACTTATACGCGCTGTCAACGGATTTTGGAAACGCAATTTTCTAACATTTATATGCACATAAAAGCTTTGCGTTTGCTAGTTTTTTTTAGCTATCGTGGTCTTGTGCGTTGAGAAAATTTGTTAGATTTTAGGCTTGGAAAATAGGGAGTTTCAAGTGCGCTTGATGATCTTTAGCCAGTGTGCCATGTTTTACTACTTTTGGGTCCAAAGGAAGTTTGATTTGTGCAATTAAATAATGTGCCTGAATTTGTGAAATTAAACTCTGTTTGTTTCTCTAAATCATTAAAGTAAAAGGAAGTGTAAATGTTGGGTGATTGTCTCCCTATTGAATATTTTCCTTTTGCTTGCCTCGGTCTTTCTAACAACTAAACAGAACTCGGTATGTAGGTGTATCAACATTCTTCTTTAGTTATCTTGAAGCAAAGTTTGTTGTTTTTTCCATTTTTAGAATTGCTTCCTTGAATATGTTTTATTGGTTCTACCAGCTGCTAACCCCTTTAAAGCTCCTCCCACTTTTATGTTTAGTTAGGAGGACATGTATAAGTCTACTCAAAATATCAGTACTTTTTTGTATTGATTGTTCGAACTTTGAAATCTCATATTGGTTCTACTAGCTGCTTCTCCCACTTTTATCATTCTTAACTTAGAATTCTCGTATTGATTGTTTAGACGAAGTTAATTTGTGATACCACCCACCTCTTTTTTCCCTACTCAAATTCCACGACTTCAAGAACTTTCTATGAGGGCTTTTGGACGGTGACTACTTGTATTGCTTTTTTGCGAAGTTATGATACTATGAGTAGGCTTGTCAAATTGGTTGACCGTTGGGGTTCTTGGGATGGTCATGACTCTAATAGAAAAACTTCTTGTTGCTGTCATCTTACTGTTGATGCCAAGACCCTTGTGGTCTGGTGGCATCAATGGTTTAACTCCTACTCAGAGTGTTTGTGGGGAGGTTATTTCCTCCTTGGCCATCTATGGGATGAAGTCTTCTTTGAAGTCGGTCTGGCCCCCCTTGGCCAGTTTTTGTGTGTGTATGTGTATGTGTGTGTGTGGGTGAGCCTGTGGGTGCTCTGCCTAAAGCAAAAAAGTAAAAAATAAAAAAAGATAATCTTACTGTTGACAACATCCTCATTATCTGATGCCTTACACACTTTTTTCTTTTGAACTATCCGACACATGACTTAGAGTTAGTGGCAGTAATATTTTCTTTGAAGATTTGGAGACATTATTTATACGGAGAGACATGTAAAATCTTCACCGACCACAAAAGTTTAAAGTACTTATTGTAATACCCTGTATTTTTGGATACGTGGTTACATAAATAAGACCCTGTATGCTTGTGTGACCCTTGGTGAAGAACCTTTCTCAATCGATAGAAGTCATCTCAATCACTTGAACTTTTGTTTTCTCAAGCTATCAAACCTACTTCGTGCGATCGAAACACTACCGACTTGATTATGTGACGTGGAACCTTTCTCAAGCGATTGAACATCTTTCAATCAATCGAACCTTGACTGGCCTATTCTTGATCCATCAAACTCACTTCAATCGATCGAAAGTGTTATTATTCTCATCTTACGTGTTTGCCACATGCCCTTTCCCTCCCTATATATATATGTTAGTTCGTGTGTTTGTGTGGGGTGTTTGGTAGTTTAGAGAGTTTAGAGAGAGAGAGAGAGTTTGTATGTGTGTTCTATATATATATATAACCATATGTGTATGTGTGTGTGATATATATATATATTCTCGGGCAGAGAGAAGACAAGAACAAGAAGAGGAACAGAAGAAGAAGAAGAACGAAGAAAGAAAGGAAGAGAGACAGAGAAGATAGAGATGAGAGAGAGAAAGCTCGCCGCCACCATAGCCTCCGCCGCCGTGGAGCTTGGGAATGCCGTCACTGGACCGCCGAAGTGAGGTGAGTTCATTAACTCATTCAAGGGATAATTCTAGGATGATTTATATGCAATTTAGAACGTGTATATAGTGACCCCAGAACCTCTGTTCGTCTCTGCCCAGTTCTGGGTGGAAGATGAATATCAATCGATCGAACTATTCTCGATCAATCGAACTTGCTGTTTCCTCAATTGATCGAAGGGACTTCGCTCGATCAAAACTACTTTTCCTCAATCAATTGAAAAGAGTTCAATCGATCGAACCTTACATAAAATGATTAATTCTTGTTATTTATAATGCATATTGTTTAGCTATTTAAATATTGATTCATGCTTTCAATATGCGATATTATTAATTTAAGAGATAGTGCAACGCTGTAACAAGATGAACTCTTTAATTGTTACATATTGATATTATTAAACTGAATAGTAGAATGGAACACAACTGCATGTTAATAATCAATAATGAGTAGTTATGTTGAACACAGAGCATGTGGTAAATCCTGTATCTAGAGCATGATCATTACACAACATGTGGTCAGCATGCATGGGATAGTGGTATGAAGAGATGAGAGAATATGATGAGAAATGGGATATGTGACTTATGTGGAATATGGGATGTGTGTACTTTGGATTTGTAGGATCAACGGCTGACGAGCCGAGTGGACGTGGGACGGTTAGAGTTCCTAGTGCGCCTTTCATTTTTGAAGACGTCTAGTGATGCGTATGCACTGTTGAAGACGTCTAGTGTACCGTTGAAGACATCCGGCTAGTGCTCTAATGTATTCTCAGCTGTGTAGACGACCAGTGAGGGTATACGCATCGTAAAAGACGTCCGATGTACCGCTTCCATTATTCACAGATAGGATGTATAATGTAGATGACCGGTAACCTGTCAAGGGATCATGTGAAGTAGGACACCACCGGGTAAGTGACTGGTGTGGCTTACTAGCTCAGTTATGTGGTATCCGATTTGTATTATGGTATCGACGTATGGATATCTGAATTGTATTATTGTATCGACGTATGGATACATATTGGTATTGTTGTATCGACGAATGGATATGAATATGAGAATGGTTAGTAAGATGATTGTTCAGTCAGGGATTCAGCATCCTAGCATGAAGGTAGATGCATGGGGTGGTTGCATGGGTTACATGCATGGATTTGGTAATGCTGGACATTGAGTAGCATGATGAGATGTAATAACATGATCTTTATCTTTGTCGTTACTTAACATGTTTCCTGTTATCATTGATTTAATGTATAGTTTAATGAGACCTCTGCTATGTCCGTGAGAGACGTCATTGATAAGAGATTAACCATATTTTAAGATGCTGAACAATAACGGGTAAGGAGTGTGTTTGATGTACTCACTCAGCTTTGTATTCAAAGTTGATGGTGTTTGTACCCTGGACATTCCAATGTCTAGAGCTTCGCAAGACTTGATGACGGAAGACTGATGCTCCGCCGGACTTGGAGCTGAAGGCTTGAAGACGAAGGTGTGCTGCTTTGTAATAGTTAGTTTGTATATCTATTGTACTTTTATTTATATTTGTTGTAGGCCTCAGACTCTAAGTCAGTTGTTGTAATAGATTTAGTAGACTTTTATAATTGGTACTTGGGCATATGCTGCTTTTAAACCTTTTATATTTTCGCTATAGCCTCTGATTATGTTAATAAGATATGTTCTAAGAATAGCATCCTCCCTATCATTGTGTTTATTGGTTTGAATAGATGACAATGCGGTCTTTCACCAGTCACGAACCTACGGGACCAAAAAGGAACTTGTTTTTTTTTTTTTTCTTTCTATTTTTGCTTCTCCGGGGCGTGACACTTATTCACTCAGAGGGAGCTCAACATGAGACAAAGGAGATGGTTAGAACTTATGAATGACTATAACTTGAAGATTCAGTATCACCCGGGGAAAGCAAACGTAGTTGCCGATGCTTTCAGCCGGAAGTCGTCGGAAAGTTTGGCTTATGTTTTGACAGGACTAGAAAAGTTAATACAAAAATTTGAACGAATGAAACTTGAAGTGGTTCCTAGAGTTGAAGGTGGGTTAATGGCTGCGATTGTGGCACAACCGAGTTTAATTGGTGAGATCAAGTCGAATCAGCTTTTGGATTCAGACTTCAAGAAGATAGTAGATGAGTTACCTGAGGGTAGAAGGCTAGAGTTTAGATTCCAAGACATTGTTCTGAGGTATATCAATCGATTATGTATTCCTAAAGTGGAAAAAACTGAGCGATAAAGTTATGGAAGAAGCTCATAATACCAAGTATTTAGTGCATCGGGGTAGTACCAAAATGTATAGAGACTTACAAAAAGTTTATTGGTAGAGTAGTATGAAGCGAGAAGTCGCAGAATTTGTCCCTAAGTGTATGACTTGCCAGAAAGTAAACATGGAATATCAACGACCCAGAGGGAGACTACAACCTTTAGAGATACCGGAGTAGAAGTGAGAGCATATTACGATGGATTTTGTATAAGGATATCTGAAGTCTCCAAAGTCAAATGATAGTATTTGGGTTATTGTTGATCGATTAATCAAGTCAGCCAATTTTCTACCAATCAAAACCAAGGACCCGTCAAATCTTGCAGAGATTTATATCAGAGAAGTTGTTAGACTTCACGAGGCACTAGTGTCGATAGTGTTAGATAGTGAGACTCAATTTGTGTCAAGATTTTGGAAGAGCTTATAGAGAGCTATGGGGATAGCTTTACACTTCAGTACAACTTTTCATCCCCAGACGGATGGCCAATCTAAAAAAGTGATTCAGATATTGGAAGACATGTTGAAAGTATGTGTTATGGACTTTAAGGCCGATTGGGAAACTCATTTGCCATTGATCGAGTTTTCCTATAACAATAGTTTTCAAACCAGCATTAGAATGGCGCCTTATGAGGCATTATACAAAAAAAAGTGTAGATCACCGGTTTGTTGGACAGAATTTGGTGAAAAATAGCTTTTGGGATTGAAAATAGTTCAAATCACTATTGACAAGACTAGAGTAATTAAACAGCAGTTGCAAATGGCTCAGAGTCATTATAAAAGTTATGTAGATACGGGTAAAAGACTGTTGGAATTGGAGGTAAGTGAGTATGTCTTTCTGAAAGTATCACCTTCAAAAGGCATAGCATGTTTTGGTAAGCGAGGTAAGCTTAGTCCGAGATATGTGGAGCCTTATTTGATTTTGAATCGAGTTGGACCGCTAGCTTATTGCTTAGAATTGCCACAAGAGTTGGCGAATGTTCACAATGTGTTCTATGTGTCGATGGTTCGACGTTATGTGTTAGATTCGAGACATGTTATCACTCCAGAACCGTTAGAGATTCGAGAAGATATAACCTATGTGGGATATCTGGCACAAATCCTTAACAGAAAGGATCATGTATTGAAAACCAAGGTGGTTCCTCTTGTGATGGTAGAATGGCATAGCCATTCAGTCGGGGAAGTTACTTGGGAGCAGGAGGATGAAATCCGAGATAAATACTTGCATTTATTCGATTTTTGAGGTAAGAGTAAGTTTGGGGACCAAACTTCCTTTTAGAGAGGAAGAAATGTAACACCCGTACCCGGAAAAAAGGTTAAACGTTCATTTTTATATGCATTAATTGTCATAATTAGTGTATAAAATGGATTAAGTGGGGCTTGGACTCACCAGTGAAAAGTGTTTAGTGAGGAACACAATTAGAGAAGTCCCTTGTTAGTTGGAACATGTATTGAAGTGGGACCCAGTGGAGGGCTCGAACTATATATTTTGCATTTAAATGTTAGATGCATATATATGAATAATTGGAGATATGTTTAATAGCTTTCATGTTATATTGATTAATATGTTAGCTTCCGAAACTAATTTGATTATCCAAATAAGGGTGTTTCTGCAAAAGGTGCATAATTAGTAGGTATGATAGCAACTTCAAAAAATATTTGGGACCACATGTGGAACCCATATGGGACTTAAACAAACACCCATTTAGATAATTGGATAGTTAATGGAATGTTTGGGGGATTTCACAATAAGAATTTGGGCAGTTTGGAGGGTATAAATGAAAAGAAGTACAAATTTGGTGACACATCACTTGCATATGATGCATGTGTGTCAAGAGCT
Organism: Hydrangea macrophylla; assembly: GCA_033977485.1. NCBI lineage: Eukaryota > Viridiplantae > Streptophyta > Magnoliopsida > Cornales > Hydrangeaceae > Hydrangea > Hydrangea macrophylla. The sequence goes on from CM066982.1 coordinate 68,719,818, forward strand.
CTCAAAATTAGATAGAAAATTGGGAAAAGAGAGAGAGGTGCCGAGAGAGAGAAAGAAAAACACGTTCCCGACGTCGTAATCTCGCCGTTCTGTTGCTGTTCGTCGTCGCTAACCGAAGCCATATTCGGACTCGTGGAGGTGAGACGATTTTTTCTATACATTTCTTTTATGTTTTAATCATGGTAATTTTGTGATTCGTTCTAATCGGTGACACGCAATTTGCCAAAAATATGTAGGAATTACTCCGAAGTGAGTTTTGAGCTGGAATTTGGCGAAATTATGCATTTCTTAGCTTAATTTGGGGTAGAATTTGAAGGAGGTGAGTTTTCTAACTTAAACTTGGATGTGGTACATGTCTTATGCTTCAATTGCTAGCCAGAAATGATAATTAGTAGTTGAGTTCATGTTAAAGTTGAGAATTTCATGTTAATTATGCAAGGAATTATCATGTTTATGTGGTTATGTACTTATATGTTAAGTGGTCAATGAATGATAGGAAGTAATAGTTCAATGTGGTGAAATAAGGGAGGAGAAGAGGAAGAAATCCGCTTTAAGAACGGATGTCCAAGAAATAGAAGTGACCGAGGGGCTAAGGGACAGGTCTTCGGGTCTGAGTGAACCATTAACCCATGAATTCAGCGATTATGTATGCGTATGTGCTTAATTATCCCATTATACATGTTCACAACATTACAAGCATGTTATTTTATTCACTAAGCGTAATGCTTAAGAAAATCGTTGTCCTTTTCTGTTGTAAAATATAACAACCACTGCAGGTTCAGAACAAGGCTTGGAGAGAAAGTGACGTGTGCTTGGGATTGGGTCGAGACCGTCGGATTTGTTTCATATGTTTGTAAACATCTACGGGATTGTGAATTTTTAGTTTGGGTTCTAAGACTTATGTTTGTATTATTATGTGAATGTTGTGGCTTAGGTTTGGAAGTTATAAAACTTTATATAAATCTTTTGTGGTAAGATGGTTTGTGTATATTGATGAGGTTGGGCCTTTCCGGCAAGTTCAGATTGGTGTCGCAATCATTTTGTGTAAGTTTTGGTTGTAAACAAGTTGTTTGTAAAGTTTTTGAACTCATCTTGGCAAAGTTTCCATCTCCTTACTATTCTTCTAAAATTAGAGTTTCTATGACTTGTTTTCATTTAAATGAGGTTTGGATCATGTTTTAAATGTGTGGGAATGCTTAAGTATGTTTGTAGACATATTTATGAAAGTTTTGAAGACTTGGACATACTTTTGAAATGATTTTGGAGGTTCCCATATGAGTTGGTTTAGTTTTGGTATGATTTGCCAGCTCCTAACTCTAATGCCTCTAGGAAGAAAACTGCACAAGGTCAAGGAAGAAAAGCTCCCCCACGTCAAGTCTACAAGCCAACGGGCAACACCATCCAATCATCTTTTAATAATACATAGAATCTTCCAAACAATATGGATCTTGCAAAAGGAAATTGATGTAAAAACATGTTATGGTGGTCCGGATTGATCCAGGTCTAGTGTGGAATGATCCACATCAGTTCGTGAAACTTTGGAGGTCAATCTGCCAAAACCGGAACAATCCGCTTTTGGGGCGAATCGATTCGCTTGTGTGAATTTTTGTCGTCGACTTTTACATAAATGAACATAACTCATTCTAGAAAATTCAGATTCGCGCGCCGTTTTTTGTGTTGGAATAAGGACTTGAAGGGCTATCTTTTGATATAAAAGTTAACCATATTTTCTTAATGACCATATTGCCCTTGGGATTGGTTTTTCTTAACAATCTCCTTTTATGACGTTTAATACATGTTTTTCTTGCTAATTAGTATAGTTTGGGCGCTTATAATGTTGCCACACGTTTCCTAATCCGCTCGAGGCGGGTTGGGGTGTGACACCTCTCCACCATACAAAATCTGCTACAATCACAATAACACTAGAATCGTCTTCTGCCATAGATCATGACCTGCTTCATCTCCATGATCTATCTCCAGTAGCATGATACTGAACAATTCGTGTAGAAACTCACAAAATTGCACCCACCGTGAATCAGCAACACCTTTGGTAACATGAACGCACCACACTGGATAACTACCCATCCAAGTCTTTAAATTTCATAACGAATTGATACTCAGCAAGTCATCATCTTCATCATCCAAGGCAATAAGTACCACTGGCCACGTCACGTCACTGTCCGTAGTGCTGCATCATCAATTTTTTTTACCCCGTGCTGTTTAATCTCCATTGTTGCTGCCGTGCGCATCTGTCCACCATGATCTCATCACCATGGCTCTGATACCACTTGTTGGGATTTTAAAAATGCGGAACCAAATTCCCCCAATAAGTACACAGAAACACATAAATAGTAATAAACAAGCATACCAAAAAAAAAAAAAAAATACAGATTTCTGCATGGTTCGGCCAAACATTGCCTACAGCCACACCTGAGAGACTAGTTCTTTTACTATTTAGAATAAACAATTGGTACAAGACACTTTAAATTAAATCTCATAACCCAACACTCACACCATTTGTACCCACTCTCAATACCCAAAGAACTTGACACGCTATAAGGGGAGACCCCTCAACTTGGTATACCAAGTGTTTCCAAAAATCTTATACAACATCCCTTCATATAGAGTCTCTAACCATTCTTATCCAACAAGAAACCAGAGATCCACTCCAAATAAAACTCTATCACAAAAGGAAACCAACTAACAATAAGAATCTATCCAAATCAACAATTCTAAATTAATGGGATTGTCCCACATATGATATAAACCCAACAGATTTGAATCCTCCCCTTTGATCGATTTTACCAAATGAATCGGTTTGTGGAAGGCTTGTGTGTATGTGTGTGTATATTGTAGAACTCTAAGGCTCACAGGTTGGTGATTTTGAAATGTGGGCTGCAAACTGACTGAAATACCCAAAAATAGGTACAAGTAACTGATTCCTTTGGAGGACTGGTTTGTGGGACCATGTGCAGTAACTGGTTTTTGTAAGAAATTGGTTCCTTAAGCCCATACTGCTACAGTTCAGCAACACTACTGTGAAACCAAAACACTACACGAACTTCAATGACACACGGATTTGAACATATCTGCATCTCCATTAACTACATTGGGATATATAAAACTTGGAATAATCATCCAATGTGGATTAAAACATTGTTTGAACTTGGATTATGAACATAATCACTTGAAAAACATCCGAAATCCAAAGGTACTTTTACTACTTTTCTTTGTGCCCATTAGAACTTTTGAATTTCAGACCCACCACCATTTAAGACTCATAAAAATTTCAATCAGGCTTTAAATGAGCATTCGAATGTCATTTGAACTTTGATACACTGACACATAAGCATGCATCGACGTAGACTGCTTCATTAATAGTGCCAGGGCTAGCCTTGAGGCCATGCCCTAAAGCGACCGCTAGGTGTGGGCGTTTGGTCGGTTCGATTTGGTTTTGCCAAGTTCGACTTGGTTCGGTTCGGTTTAGGTTGGTGACAAATTTGTGATACTAAAATCCAAGTTGAAATATATTTTGAAAGGTCGGTTTGGTTAATTCAGGTTATCGGTTCGGTTCGATTCGGTTCGGTTAAGAGTAATTCGGTTTGGTTTCTTGATTTTAAGTATAAATTTCGGTTCGAATCGGCTTTGGTTCGGTTTACTGGGAATATATCCTATATCGATATCCGAACTGCAATATATTTCGGTTAATCGGTTCGGTTCGATTTGGTTCGGGTTGGTAAAAAAAAGTTCAGTTTCGGTTCGCCCATCCTTAGCGACTGCATGGGGCCTTATTTTTAGGCCTATTTTCTTCTAATTTCTTCTTAATTTCTATGAAACCTCTCATTTTTAGGCCTATTTTCTTCTAATTTCTTCCTAATTTTTATGAAACTTAGTATAGAGGCCTCATTTTTAGGCCCCTTTGAAATTTGCTTGAGGCCTTGGATAATTTTTGTCATCTCAGGGCCGACCCTGAATAGTGCTGGACCACCTACCAATCATGTCTCTCTCTTTCATATTTATTGCATCCTAAATATCATATCTGACCCGAACACCAAAATTCGGCATCATCACACTTCAAATAACCAAAACACAATATTGATTAAATCAACTAAAAATTCTTGAGTCTAAGATATGGTCTTGTCATTGTGAAAGTTATGTTTTTGGGTTAAATGCACTTGCACCCCCTGTGGTTTTGCCGATTTTCATTTACCCTCCTGTGCTTTAAATTTTGGACTAATATTGCCAGTGGTTTAGATTTAAGTGTAATCGTGAGTTTCTCCATTGAATTTAACGACTTACACTTGGGAGCCCTAATTTGAAGGATCAAATGTCTTGTTTACCTCTGAAAGTCACATTCAAAGGGAGATAAGTCATGAGCCATATACTTTGGGTCAAGCACATGATATGTAACAAGCATGTTTTTAAAAATCGAACCGAACCGACCGGTTGGACCATCAACCGGTCAGTTTTCCGGTCCGATTTGACTCGGTAACTGTTATTGGCACCCAAACTGCCCAAAACCGGTTGGGAATCGTTCGGAAATCGTTCAAAACCGTTTTTTGACCAAAACCACTCAAAACCCTTTTTTTGCATACAATTTTATTTTTGTTTTTTTATTTTATATTTATTTTTATTTCCCCTACATTTTTTTGATACTATGAATATCTTAATAATTTATACTTATGATAGAAAGTGTGAAAATAAAAATTGAGTTTTTGTGTATTTTTTTTATATTTACTTATTAAAACTTATGTACAAATACAATTAATTAAATAATACATAATTATGACATCATGGATTGATTACTGTTCACCCGACGGTTGAATCTCTAACCTATGACCCGGTCAATTTTCCGGTTCGACGAACGGTCCGATTTTCAAAACATTGGTAACAAGAAAACCCTAAAAAAATGTCAAAGACAAACTCACCAATTCAAAACCATAGGTTTCTCCCTAAATGAATTGAAGTAAACAACTTATGTTGTTAACACTGTTGTGAACATCTAGGGGTAATTTGGTCATTTCAGCTTACTCCATTAGCAATCTTAACAGTTACACTTTGGTATGAACCATAGGAGGTACTAGTGCCAAAATTTAAAGCACAAGGGTAAGTAAAATCGGCGAAACCACAAGGGGTGTAAGTGTATTTAACAATATGTTTTTCTATAAGGCTAAGTTTGTCCAAAATTAATGCTATGCCTCCCAAATTTTGAATCTCAAATACTTCCCAAAAACACATAGCAATGATACTATTTTTGGGTGGGAATTATAGCATTACTCTTTTGGCCAAATAGAATGGAACGGTCAAAACCCACTCAATTTGATATTCACGTCTATATAAGCCTTTTCCAAATGGGCACTGGTCATTTTCCACCAAACAGATGCACGAAGTAGAACCACCAACATGAGAGCAAGCAATTTCCACATAACGGTTTTGTGTGTGTCATTTTCCCCTCCTACGACTTTGTGTTTGCCGCTTCCCCCTCAAACGGCTTCGTGATAGCCGTTTGCTTATCTACACCATTGCGCATTCCAAAAAATCTGTACCACAACTTAACTTAAATTTAAGTTGAGCATCACTCTATTATCATTGGATTTTGAAGCATTCGAGTAATTAAAAATACACTTCAAATAACCAAAATTCAATCTTTAATTACTCGAAATTTTGAAATACAATATATCATTTTTATTTTTTTGAATACTTACTTGGATTATGGCTGGACATACATACAACACACACACACACTTTTAACTCAACCCGATCCCAAAGTCTTACAATGATCCACAACAAAAACAAAGTCCAACAAGGGCCACTCTTTGTTTGGAGAGTCTTGTGATGGTGAGAAACTTTATTTTTTTTTCAAGAAGGGTAACTTTGTCCAAATAGAATGGGTCGATGAAAACCGAAAACTCAATCCGATATTCCAGTCTATGTAAGCCTCTGTCAAATGGGCACGGGTCATTTTGTGACTTGTTTCCACAAATATTGCCCCTAAATAACTTAATTATTAAATTAGGCCATGTTTTAACTTAAAGACATAACAAGGATAAAACGTCCTTAGCAAAAACGCCATTTAAATGACGTTTTTTCAAAAAACGCTATTAATAAGAATAACTTGATTTCAAATCACGCTATTAGAATGACGTTTTTACAAATAACGCCATTAGTAATTGAATTTTTTCCATTTCCAAAAAATAAAAATATTTTATGGAAATTGATAAAAATGAATTAGAAAATACTAATGGCAGTTTTAGAAATAATGCCATTTTTTTTTCAATTAAAAAAAACATATGGAAAATTTAGAAAAAATAATAGTGGCGTGATTTGGAAAACCGCCATTAACTTTTTTTTTTTTTAATTTTTATTTTGTTTCCCAAAACATATATAATGTTATTACAAAAAATGCCATTATTAATGACGTTATTACTAAGAATGCCATTAACATTCTAATAACGTTATTAGTAAAAACGTCATTAATAATGGCGTTATTTGTAATAACATTATTAATGGCATTTTTACTAATCAGTATATTTGTAGAACAATTTTATCCAAATCTGGGCAAAAGAAAATCATAGAAATAAAAGAAAATGGGGTATTAAAAACTTTCATTTATCTTTTCCTTAAAAAAAACTCTTTTTTATCTTACCTTCAAGCTTCCGTAGAATTTGATTCGCTATCTACACTGGGTTTGTCCTTCACGGGCTTCCTCCCTGTCAAGACTCCAAACACAGTGGGCTGATCATTGATTAAGCTGAATACTCATAACATATTTTGGGCAATATCCAAAAGAATTGAAAAGTGAAAAGTGGATATGATAACCTTGAAGATATAACAAAATTAAGCAGCCAAACAAAGCAGCTATGGGTAACAAAAGTGTCAACAAAAAATAAAATCTTTGTGTAAAAAGGCTATTTGGTTTTTTCACCAACATGAACAAATTCAATCATAATCATATTAAAAGAAAAAGGGATAATTGAGACGCAAACAAATGTAGTCTAAAGGCAAGAAAAAAGGCCAATTGACATACCTAGATACTCATGGCTCATAATGCAAATGAACCTAAAAAATAGGAGGATGCACAAAAAATCAAAAAATAAACCGTAACATTTTCCCTCAAAAAAAAAAAAAAAAAAAGAAGAGGAAAACATCCAAGAAAACAAAGCAAAGGAACAAAATATAAGAAGTAACATGATACTTACAGTGTGGAACGACACATTATCCTTGCCCATGAACTGATAAAGCACTATGCTCCACACGGTAGTGGAACTATGCATCTCCTGTGCCTGCCTCTTTGATCTCCCTCTCCCTCTCCATGTCCATGTCCCTATCCATCTCCATCTCCATCTCCATCTTCATGTCCCTATCCCTGTCCCTGTCTCTGTCCCTGTCGCTCTCCATCTCCATCTCCATCTCCATCTCCCTGCCCATGTCCATGTCCCTATCCCTGTCCCTATCTCTATCCCCCTCCCTCTCCCTCTCCCTCTCCCTCTCCCTCTCCCTCTCCCTTATCAACCTGTGTCAGTTGCGATGGACCCTCATCTCCATGCGGGCTAGTATCGGGGGTAGGTGCAACATCAGGGGCAGGGGCAGGGGCAGTGTGGGAAGCGCCCTCACCTCTACGACCTCTCGAGCGACCTCTCCCACGCCTACCTCTCCAACCCTCCCGACTTCTCATATGTCCTCTACCACAAGAAATACCTCGACCTCCATCGCCAATAACATCAACCTGTGTCAACGCCTCACCCATATCTATATCGTCTGGTAGGGGGATGTTGCTGAAGTCGTGGTGGTTATCTGCGTGGGTGATGTGGTCGACAGAATAATACGGGTAGGTGATGTGGTTTTAGGGGCTATCTGCGTGGGTGATGTGGTTGGCGGAATAATAGTGGTAGTTGCTGAGGTTGTGGGGGCTATCTACATGGGTGAGGTGGTCGGCGAAATAGTAAGAGTAGGTGCTGAGGTTGTGGGGGCTATCTGGGTGGGAATAGAAGGGATGGAGGAACATAATGCTAGAAGCTCATCCATCGACGAATCCTGAAGCATAGCTTCTACCATAGGCTGTACTAGTAAATGGGTAGAGGTAGATGCAGGATAGAAAGTCATGGGTGTGGCTAGATACATGGGACAATATGGTGCAGTGGACGTAGTGCCTGTGGCTGGTACGGTGTATGATGGGGCTGGCACGGTATGTGATGAAGTTGGTAAGGTATGTGATGTGTCTGGTATGACATGTGATGGGTTTGGACCGGTAGGTCTGCTACTGGTAGTGGTTATATTAGCTAATGGATCGACTGTCAGAATATGCGAGGAATGAATCTGTGCAAGGGCATCGGTACATGCCGACATCATCAACTGCAACGTATCCTGATGAAGACAAACATGATCATAGTTAAGCTATAAACTTGTCTGAGCTCGATGGTAGATTTGGCTAGCAAATTGTACCTAAAATTATGATAAATGATTAGATGCTAGGCATTAAACAATAACAAATGTAGTTGGATATATAATAGATTTAAGTGGAAATAAGTAATATACCAGTATCTCAGACGTCGATCCAACTACACGAAAACCAACCCCGGGTGGTGGACGTGTCGAATCACCAATATATAGCACTGCGACCCGCCTATACCATGTCATACATGGATCACTGTAGGGCATCAATCCATCCACAACATCACTAACCACAACTGTATCTCTTCGGGAACCCCATGCCTATATATGAGCAAGATGGTGCTGCGGCCAATCATTCCATGGATGTCCCTGACATGAGAGCAATGGAGGTCTCGTGATGTATCGCATGCCTGCGGGATGCCCTGTAGTAGTCCAAACTGCCATAAGACACGGTCAAGTAAGTGCACTTCCACTACATCCATGCTTATCAATGGGGCATATGTCCTCCATATATCTTGGACGAGCAAATACATATCTGGTAGCTTAGCATGCTGATATGGCTACCACACGAAATGACCCTCCCGAAGGATGTCTAGGTGATCTCGGATCGGACGTAACTCATAGGTGGTAAACGCATCCACCCATAGCGGTATTGTCCACCTACAAAGAAGATGGATCCCAATATATACACGTGTAACTACTAGCATCTGATAAATGAATGACATATACTTATACCTGCACTCGCACGGGCTTAGTGGTAGATCGAGAAGGCCATCGATGGCTGCAAATCCCCTAGGAATAGACATGTCCAATAAAGCAGGTCTTAGGACTGGTATTCACTCTCATACCTACATCTGCAATGAATAAATAAGTTAATAGTGTTCAAATCTATATATTTTATGTTGGGTTTATGCCCTCAAACCATTACTTTATATAGGAGACATTGACATTTTAATATATGGATATCAGCTTTACATTTTGTTATGTATGTTTCTTTCATGAGATGATTGTTATCCTTAAATATCATAGTAAGTAATTCGTGTATGTATGAGATACATACAAGTGAGATATGAATTGCTATTCTTTGTTACTTAGAACATGTCACAGTGGATGTTGAGACTAGGATATCTCATCAGGTTTACACTGTAGCATGATTAACTACCATTGGATGGAGTGATCAATCTCAAATCACTAGAGTGTAACTCTTAGTTAATATGCTAGTAATCATGATTCAGGTTGACAGTAACTGTTTATCCGACTACCTGAATATGATTGCGAATGCTGACGGTAGAGGGACATTAGTACAACATACAAGTCTAGTTATCGCTTCGGATATGTTCTTTTGCGTTGGAGTTCAGTTATCATTTTATAGTGGAGTAAACGTTAACTGATCAGTCGATTAATTTGCAGATCAAAGAGTTTGGTCATGGGAGTTAATCAACTGATCTGAGCCAACAATAAAGAGCCTAGGAGGTCCCACTCTTAGCTCCGCTAGGATGCTTGGAAAGGCAAATGAGGATGATGTCAAGACAGGTTCGATCGATTGAAGATGGTTCGATCGATCGAATGTTCGATCGATCGAAACCACTTCGATCGCTCGAGAGCTAGGTCGGTTCTGGGAATCTATAAATAGGGCAGCTGCGTTCTGGAAAAGTTGTTCGTCGTTTTGAACGTCAGAAGCTGCAGAAACTGTTTTGGAGCCCCAAAACCTTCTGTATCCTCTCCATTAGGGTTCCCACCAACCCTAGCTCTTCCTGCGAGCATCCATAGGAGTCATAAGAGTGAAGACCATCTAGTGGAGGCTGCTGGAAGTCAGAGATTTCAGAATTGGGTTCAAGACAGTAAGGTATAATTCTTGTCCCCTCTTGTGCGCATCTATAGAGTTGATAGGTAGTAGATCTAGACATGCCAATTAAGTTTTATAACTTGATTTTTCCGTTGCGCGTTTAAACTTAGAACTTAAACCGGTTTTATCAACAATTGGTATCAGAGCCACGCTCGTTTGGATCTATAGATGCGTTTTTGGAACACTATTTTGATTTCTATCTTGATTTTAGAACTGTTTTCGAAATTACATCGTCACAGATCTGTTTCTGCAGTGTTATCGCAGCAATATACAAATCTGTGATTGCATAGGATGCAAGGCGGGTTCGATTGATCGAACATATTTCGATCGATCGAGCATACTGTTTTCAAGCGATCGAACGTCTTCGATCGATCGAAATTTTCTGGTATTCAATCGATCGAATGAAGTTAGATCGATCGAGACAGATTCTTTGTCAGGTTCTCTGTTTCACAGTTTTAAAGTGTTTTGAAATTAAAAACTTTAATTTTTAAAATATTCTGTAAAATTTTCAAATCATTCTGTAAAACAGAATGTTCAAGCGATTGAACAGTGTTCAATCGATCGAAGGTTCGAGCGATCGAACGGTCTTCGATCGATCGAACTGTGACAGAGAAGTAAGATGCTGTTTTAAGTTCTAATTTAGTATGTAAAGAGTTTATATACTGTGTGAATCAATTAAGTGTTTCAACAGTTACATATATTTGTTATGTATGTATGGATGCGTGTACGACTAACCCTTTTGCAGCTAGATTAGTCGCTATCTCCCATGGCACCAAATCATTTGAATATTTGTATTTAAATTGTTTGAGATTGGTGCATGTTGTAATTTAAGTTTGGTTTGGTTTTAAGGCATATGTAAAGGGCGCTGCGACTTCAATCCTACGAAAAGGAAAGTCGCACCGGTTTCCCTAGCCTTTTATTTTGTTGTTATTTCTATTTCTAGATAAATTATAAACTTCGAAAGAAGCATAAGACAAATGTAATAGAATTAGAAAATCCATGAAGATGGAGCAAGGAGCCGTTATCCATGAAGATGGAGCTAGAGGCGATCAAACCAAAAGGAGGTTCTATAGAGATAGAGCCATGGGAGATAGAGGCATTGTTTGAATGCCTATATTTCATTTTAGTTTTTTGTTTTATGTGCTTGGTTTGTGATTGGCGTATAATACATTGTTGCATGCACGCAAAACAAGTTTTCTAAAATAAAATTCAAAAACCGTTTTCAACACATTAGTAAACATTAGATGTTTATGGGAAGTGTGTAGAAACAGATTTTCTCAAAAAGCAAAATCCTTTTTACTAAAACTAGTGGGAGAGGGTCTTATTAATTACACCCACGATCTTCCATTAACGGTTCACTGTAAGATGAGTGGTGCATTCTGTGTCACCTCGTCAGGGGTGATCATTCTATACGGAGGGTGCATTACTCATTAGTTACTAGGTGTGAACTTCTTATGATAGGATCAATCAGACGTGTTAGAGGGTGACCACCACACGGAGGCGCTACTTGAGACGGTTGTGATTGGATCCTAGTTAATGGTACACACTAGCTAAGCTATGGATAAGGGATCCCACACGGGGCATTGTTCAGAAACTTAGAGATCAAAAGGGATCGGGAGTCATAACTTGTTTTTGCAAGAGTTGCATAGCGAACAAATCTTGATTAATCGAAAAATAGAAAATTGACCTCCACACGGAGGCTTTATTCTTTTGTTTCGATATTCCGGCGACTTTGTTTTAAAATAAGAGTTTTAAGGATTCTTTTATTTCAAACTGTCAAATCCTGACATCCATATTTATTTTGTTTGTTTGATTTTCAGTAATCATAATGTCTGGATCTGCATTTAGTCCACTTGCCACCATACTCACTCAAAACAAGTTAACTGGAAACAACTACACTGAATGGAAACGTAACCTTGACATTGTGTTAACTGCGGAGGATCACATATATGTCCTCACCACCCCATGCCCCGAAGAACCCGTGGCAAATGCTTCGGCAGCTGCCAGACGCGAGTTCGACAAATGGAAGAAGTCGAATGGAATGGCTCGTTGCTATATTCTGGCCTCAATGGCTGGTGTATTGCCACACCAATTCCAATCGAATGATTCTGCCAGTGACATTATCACATCCCTGAAAAAGATGTTTGGGGAGCATGGCAGGCCTGCCAGACAGGTAGCCATACAAAAGATAATGAGTGCAAAGATGTCGGAAGGGACTCCAGTCAAGGAACATGTTTTAAAAATGATTGGTTATTTAAACGAGCTGGAGACCCTAGGTGCCAACATCGATGCACAGACCCAAGTTGATATGATCCTTAATTCGCTGTCGCCTTCATTCGCTCAATTTAAACTTAACTATAATATGAATCAAATGAATTTTTCAATGAGCGAATTGATGAGTTCTCTTTTGGCAGCGGAAGGGGTGATCAAACCTGGGGTCAAAGTTTTAAATGTTGAGAAAAGCGCTTCCTCCTCCCGATCTGTGCCGAAAGAAAAGAAAGGGAAGAAGAAAGCTAGCACTGGTGGTTCAAGTGTTGGACCAGTCCCTAAGATTGTAAAATCTAAGGGAAAAGGTAAGGGCAAAGGGAAGGTGGGTGGCCAAGGCAAAGGAAAGTGTTTCCAATGCGGTGAGAAGGGCCACTGGAAGAGGAACTGTCCAGAATTCTTAGCTACAAGAGTTCAAGGTATGATTGAATCACATGTGATTGAAGTAAGTTTTATAACGGATACTTCAAACACTTGGTGCATTGATTCTGGTGCGACCAACCATATCTGTAATTCATTGCAGGGGTTCAGATCAACCAGGAGGTGCAGTGATGGGGAAATCGTACTTACTCTAGGTTCTAGCGCAACCGTTTCTGCGGTTGCTATAGGAGTCGTAGTTTTAGAATTTCTAGACAATAAAGTTTTGATTTTATCAGATGTACTTTACGTCCCTTTAATGAGACGTAATTTAATTTCAGTTTCTAATTTATCGAATAATGGTTATTCTTTTCATTTTGGAACTAAAGTTGTGATTAAAAGAAATAGTTCTTTTATATGTTCTGGTGTTAAATCAAATGGTTTGTATGTGATTACTCCCAATATTTCTAAAGATTCTTGCTTGGAACTTAAAAACTCAATGGTAACTATACCATCTAAAAGAAAAGAACCTTCCACTAATCCAACAAGGCTTTGGCACATGAGGCTTAGCCATATCAATCTAAATAGGATTGGCAGACTAGTCAAAGAAGGGATCTTAGGCGATTTGGTTCTCGAACCAATGGAAGTCTGTGAGTCTTGTTTAGAGGGTAAGATGACCAAAAGGCCCTTTCCCGCAAAGCGCAATAGGACCAATGCATTGTTGGAATTAGTTCATACTGATGTGTGTGGACCAATAAATATTAGAGCAAGGGGTGGTTATGAGTATTTCATAACATTTACCGATGACCACTCCAGGTATGGATATGTGTACCTAATGCAGCACAAGTCTGAAGCCTTTGAAAAGTTCAAAGAGTTTAAGGCTGAAGTGGAGAAGCAATTGGGCACACATATCAAGGCCATTCGATCTGATCGAGGTGGCGAGTACCTCTCTAATGAGTTTATTGATCACCTTGTACAGAATGGGATTCTGTCACAGTTGACTGCACCTGGTACGCCTCAGCAGAACGGTGTAGCGGAGAGAAGGAATCGGACTCTTTTAGACATGACTAGGTCGATGATGAGTTACTCAGAGTTGCCATTATTCCTTTGGGGTTATGCTTTGGAAACCGCTGCGTACATACTAAATCTAGTACCAAGCAAATCTGTTCCCAGGACACCACGAGAGATGTGGATTGGGCGCAAGCCTTCTTTGCAACATCTCCGGATATGGGGGTGTCCGGCACATGTGCTGAAAGGAAAGATGAGCAAGTTGGATTCTAGATCGGAAGTATGTTACTTCGTAGGGTATCCAAAGGGTACTTATGGATGGTATTTTTATGATCCAAGAGAGCAGAAAGTGTTTGTTAGTACGAATGCTGTTTTCTTGGAGGATGACTATATCATGAACCGTAAACCTAATGGAAGGATAGATCTAAGAGAGATAGAAGGAGAGCCCTCAGTCCAACCCGTAGTTGATAACGATATAAATCAAGAAAATACCACTTCTTCACCCATTTCTGATCGGTACCTCGTCGTAGTGGGAGGATTATCAGCCAGCCTGATAGATACATATTCTTAGGAGAAGTTTTTGAAGCTGTCTTCATAGAATCTGAATCTGATCCTGCCACATACGAAGAGGCAATGGCTGATGTTGATTCAGAACATTGGGCTAAAGCTATGAAGGCTGAATTAGAATCTATGGATTCTAATCAGGTCTGGGATCTTGTAGAACTTCCAGCCAATATTAAACCCATTGGTTGTAAGTGGGTCTACAAGAGGAAAAGAGCATCTGATGGAAAGGTTGAGACCTTTAAGGCTAGGCTTGTAGCGAAAAGTTATACTCAGAAGGAGGGCATTGACTATGAGGAAACCTTCTCGCCGGTAGCCATGCTCAAGTCCATCAGAATACTCTTATCCATTGCTGCATGCCTAGATTATGAGATCTGGCAGATGGACGTCAAGACTGCATTCTTGAATGGCAATCTTGAGGAGGATATCTATATGCAACAACCAGAAGGGTTCATAGCTGGTCGGAAAGGTAACTTGGTATGCAAGCTGCAAAAGTCCATTTATGGGCTTAAGCAGGCATCCAGGAGTTGGAACATCCGATTTGACCAAGTGGTCAAGTCTTTTGGTTTCATACAGAATCTGGATGAACCTTGTGTATACAAGAAGTGTGAAGGGAAAGTGATGGCCTTTCTTGTGCTTTACGTTGATGATATTCTACTCATTGGAATGATGTAGCGGCATTGTCAACGGTCAAGGTTTGGCTAGCTAGTACTTTTGATATGAAGGATCTAGGAGAGGCGAGCTATATTCTTGGGATAAAGCTTTTTCGGGATCGCAAGCGAAAGATAATGGGATTGTCTCAAGCTGGTTATATCGATAAGGTGCTAACTAAGTTTTCAATGGATAATTCGAAGAAAGGATTGTTACCTTTCAGGCATGGTTTAGCATTCTCCAAGGACCAGTGTCCAAAGACACAGGAGGAGAGGAATCGCATGATAGGAGTTCCCTATGCTTCAGCAGTGGAAAGTCTTATGTATGCGATGTTATGCACTAGACCAGATATTTGCTTTGTCGTTGGCATAGTTAGCAGATATCAGTCGAATCCAGGTCCAGAGCACTGGACAACTATCAAGCACATTCTTAAGTACTTGAGAAGGACTAAAGATTACATGCTTATGTACGGTGGTAGTGAGTTAATTCCAGTAGGATACACTGACTCGGACTTTATGTCAGATAAAGATTCGAGGAAGTCAACATCCGGTCATCTCTTTACCTTGGGAGGTGGTGCTGTCAGTTGGAGGAGCATTAAGCAGAAATGCATTGCAGACTCAACTACCTGAGTATGTGGCTGCTTGTGAAGCCGCAAAGGAAGCTGTTTGGCTCAAGAAGTTCCTTATGGAGCTCGAGGTGGTACCAGCGTCGCTGTCACATATTACGCTTTATTGTGATAATAGTGGGGCAGTGGCCCAGTCCAAGGAGCCAAGGAACCACGGAAAAGGGAAGCACGTAGAGCGAAAATATCATCTTATCCGAGATATTGTTCAACGTGGAGATGTGACTGTCACCAAGATTGCCACCGTTGACAATCTTGCTGATCCGTTTACAAAGGCTTTGCCACAGAAGGTCTTTGATCGTCATCTAGATAGTCTAGGTCTCAGATGTAATCCTGTATGGTTGTGAGTGCAAGTGGGAGTTTGTTGGGTTTGTGCCCTCAAACCATTACTTTATATAGGAGACATTGACATTTTAATATATGGATATCAGCTTTACATTTTGTTATGTATGTTTCTTTCATGAGATGATTGTTATCCTTAAGTATCATAGTAAGTAATTCGTGTATGTATGAGATACATACAAGTGAGATATGAATTGCTATTCTTTGTTACTTAGAACATGTCACAGTGGATGTTGAGACTAGGATATCTCATCAGGTTTACACTGTAGCATGATTAACTACCATTGGATGGAGTGATCAATCTCAAATCACTAGAGTGTAACTCTTAGTTAATATGCTAGTGCTTATAGTGCATTGACGGACCTGAGTTTCCTATTGACGCTCAAGGCTGTCAATCAGTCGATAGGAACTCATAACTTGTGTAAGGTACGTGTTCTCAATCTTGAGATGATTATGAACACAGACTGTGGATATGACTGCTTTGACTTACCAATCAGTGAGGTCTATAGAAGATCAACACCTGGGTATCTTGGGTATGTCATATTCATAGGGTTGTGAACATATATTGTCAAGACAGAATCTACCCTCTGTTTCAGAGTAAGCATTCCCTTGAGAATGTCACCAAGTCGATTACTGAGTACTGCAGTCTTGTTGATAAGAGTTATCAACATGTTTGGTAATCATGAGAGGTGAATGGGACTCAAGGATTATAAGAAGTAATCATGATTCAGGTTGACAGTAACTGTTTATCCGACTACCTGAATATGATTGCGAATACTGACGGTAGAGGGACATTAGTACAACATACAAGTCTAGTTATCGCTTCGGATATGTTCTTTTGCGTTGGAGTTCAGTTATCGTTTTATAGTGGAGTAAACGTTAACTGATCAGTCGATTAATTTGCAGATCAAAGAGTTTGGTCATGGGAGTTAATCAACTGATCTGAGCCAACAATAAAGAGCCTAGGAGGTCCCACTCTTAGCTCCGCTAGGATGCTTGGAAAGGCAAATGAGGATGATGTCAAGACAGGTTCGATCGATCGAAGTTGTCTCGATCGATTGAAGTCTAGACAGGTTCGATCGATTGAAGATGGTTCGATCGATCGAATGTTCGATCGATCGAAACCACTTCGATCGCTCGAGAGCTAGGTCGGTTCTGGGAATCTACAAATAAGGCAGCTGCGTTCTGGAAAAGTTGTTCGTCGTTTTGAACGTCAGAAGCTGCAGAAACTATTTTGGAGCCCCAAAACCTTCTGTATCCTCTCCATTAGGGTTCCCACCAACCCTAGCCCTTCCTGCGAGCATCCATAGGAGTCATAAGAGTGAAGACCATCTAGTGGAGGCTGCTGGAAGTCAGAGATTTCAGAATTGGGTTCAAGACAGTAAGGTATAATTCTTGTCCCCTCTTGTGCGCATCTATAGAGTTGATGGGTAGTAGATCCGGACATGCCAATTAAGCTTTATAACTTGATTTTTCCGTTGCGCGTTTAAACTTAGAACTTAAACCGATTTTTTCAACATTTTATTCTAACAATATTGGCTTTTGTGTTATTAGATGCTCAACTATTGAAGTTTATACTACTTATCTATATGTTTCCTGCTTAGCTATCAAGAGCTATCAAAGGTATTCTAGCTATATGTTTGTCACTAACACCTAATAGATCTTTGTGATTCAAAAGGTAGGACTGAGTTGTTGGATATCATTCTCACAAAGCTATTCTTTCCCTATTAATGTGGATTAATTTTAAATTTAAAAAAAATATATTTTTCCTTCCGTGTTATGGAAATTACTAGTTAGAAAGTAAATCATAAATTTCTTATCTGCAACAACATAACTGCCGCAGAGATATCATGTATTCCTTGCTCCATGCCTCGACACAAGGATCGATATAGCCATGCCAACACTGTGGAGCCACAACTAAGCCAGCCACAAACGTCTAAATCACGAAGTAGTGGTAGGTACCTCATCTTGACCAGACTGTCGGATTTGTCTACTACGTAATGTCCCCTGAGGATGCATAAAATAGTAATCCTAGCATACTATACTAGAATGTCTGTTGCCAACTCACCATTGGGTATCATAGCTAGCCTATCAATTAACCATGAGCCACTCAACTTACCATGCTAGAAGAATTGTGATAGGGGGAAGCACCCAATAACTCATGGCATAAAGCCTGTCTCTCAGTGATAGTGCATAATGAATCCACATCAATAATAGGATCTCCGTCAATAGAAAGTCCCAATAACACAACCACATCCTCCTATGTAATGGTGGTCTCACCCATGGGAAGATGGAATGTGTGGGTCTCCTGATGCCACCTCTTGACCATCATAGTGACCAAAGCATGGTCTACCTGGAGTAAGCCCAATCGAGCGACACCATAAAATTTGGCTCGACGTAGAAGTAGTAGCAAGCGTGGGACATGTGATATCCCCAAGAATGCCATATCGGCCCTACAAACCTTTAACTGAACATCACCCACCTGCACGTTAGTATAATAAGTCATATCGACGAGCGCATTTTAATAATACTATATACTTAATCATGGATATATTACATAACATGCATACCTGCTTATCTGGATCCCATATGTCATGTGTCCTATGCGTGGACTATAAATATAGGACTGACACGTCACTGGGATCACGCCTCCTCATGTATACTGCACATCAATTGTATTTCCACATTTAATAAACATAGCATAGCATTATAATCAAAATTTGGGAGCATAACATTATATTCATGATATTCTATTGTTGTTGTGTTTGATATTGTATTGTTGTGTTTGCTTTTTTATCTTTGTAATGTTCTCTTTTTAGTTAGTAAATTCTAGTTTTTTTATTAAATAAATTAACGATACAACCATTTTGTAATTAGGTATTACCAATTTTTTGTATGGCGTGACAAGTCACTAGCGTCTGTCATATGACGCGATAAGTCACTAGCGTCTGTAGTATAACACAACAAATCACTGGCGTCTATTGTATGTCGCGATAAGTCACTGGCCTGTCATATGACGTGCCAAGTTATTGGCCATCCTCAGGTAAACCAAACACTCTACATCTTATGATTATATATAATGGGTCATCTAACTCCAAGGGATCGCAATAAATTTAGATCTTTCAATATATTGCTCTACTATATATCCATCTAACATATTATTCCAAACTCCCAAGACGATGAAAAGAGGTCAGTCATCCCGTGGTAGTTCATCCCCACGAGGATTATCTCAAGCCGCTATATTCCAAGAAATTCATCTCGACCTCCTGTATGGCAAAGAGGAGAGTCATTCCAAGGTAGTATAACATCCATTATCAGAAGGCCTCATCCCAGTGCCTACTTAAGGTCTTTTCAACAGCGCATCGAGGACAATACATTCCAAAAAAACCCTTGGTTGAAAATCATCAATCAAGGCTACTTAGCTTCAGAACAATTATGTCCCATCTGAACTATAAATTGTGCGAATTGCCCTTGGCTGGCAGGTATGGTAGTGGGTATTTTGAACAGCTTGACTCACATACCTGCTGATCTTTATAACGACATTTACTAATGTGATATTAAGGATCAAACAGGAATTATCAATGCTGATATCGATCCCACGGTCTTTCAGGATGAAAAATGGCAAAGAAAGATCATTCCTAGCGTCGCATTGGTCCTAACTAGTGTAGTCATATGGTGGCCACCTCGCTTAAACTTTGCAACCCTAAATATATGTCTGAACAATATTAAGAATGTCATAGGATTGGATAAGGAATGAATGTTTAGTGCTCTTGTGTTTCGTCCCTATGTTGTTAACGTGTTTGCTTAGTTGAAATTATGTCCTTGTGTTTTATTCTTATGCTGTTAACGTGTTTGTTTAGTTGAAATTATGTCATTGTGTTTTTTCTTTATGTTGTTAACGTGTATGTTTAGTTAAAATTCCATCCTTGTGTTTCGTCAGAAGTGATTGTGAACGTGTAAAATTTTCCTCTATTCAACTAACGTTTCATACCTAGTTTCAAGTTTTCAACATGTACTTATCCAGCTAATCCAACCAAACATAGTTTACAATACTGGTTACTTTACTACATATTAGGTTCATTCCACTGTAGCACCTGTATTTTCCTAAATAGTTTTCCCATATATCTGTATTCTCTCAGTAAAACTCCCTACTATATGTATATAAGATCAGTTCATTCCTCACTTTGTTATTTGTGATGATGTTTGTACGTTTGGGTATATGTTTGGAGACTTGGGGAAAGCTTCCTTTGAAAATCAACCCCTAGAGCTCAAGACCCCCTAGTGCTCAAGCCCTTAAAAGGGTGAAATGTCAGTTTTTCCCTTGGGTCCCAAAAATCTATAAATACCCAACGATTTCTTAGCATTTCCACATCTTTAAACTCTATCATAACAGAGAGCTTGTATAGAGAAAGTTCTTGAGAGATTTTCCTACATCCTTTCACATAAATACTTGTATATCCACTTAAATGCATGATCCAACCTCTCAATCACACACACACATACACACACACACACAAACATTGCATCCATAAGGAAGTTCTAGAGTTGAAGCATTGAAGAATCAAGTAGTTGGAGGAAGATCCTAGCTTGGATTTTGCTTGAAGTTGTATTATAGCTCAAGATCAAGCTTTCTCAACACACTCACACTCTTATTCCATCATCCAAACACTCCTTAACACTTTATGAGTATCTATTCTCACTAAGATACTTATAGAAATGGATTTTACATAAGTTAGTAAAGATGCACGTGATCCACTGTGATTATAACTCTTGTATGTGAAGTAAAACTAAGTATCAAGCTAATTGATGATGCAGAAAATTGGTAAGAAAGATTCAGAGAGAGATATTGGGACACAAGAGTTTGTATATGGTTCGGTCCCGTTAACGAGGTGACCTACATCCACGGGTGCGTTAGAGCGCTTTACTAGCAGATCACCGGCAGACCTGGTGAGCCAACAATTGGGCGGCACTCCCAGTAAAACCGACCGGGTGTATGCGTATGAGTGAGAATAATATGCTATTCTTTTTTGTTGGAATGTCCTCCCCCTAGTGGGGGGTAGGCGGTCTCTTTTATAGATACAAGAGACCCACTATACATGGTAAGTTTTGCAGATTAGGAAGCCTAATCTGATTACAATTATCTTGCATGATTTTGGAGGAGTTTCCTTAGTGGTTTAGGAAACTACTATATTCATCCCTTCAATCTTCTAATCGGATTAGGAGACTAATCAAAAACTTGTTGGTCAAGCTGGATTCACGGAATGCCTCCCTATACGCCCCATACCGAGCAGTTGTAGCGAGCAAGCTCAGGATCACAGAATTGTAGGCGCCTTCGACGGAGTGCTTGAGGATCCTCGGATGATGTGGCAACTTGACTCCATGAACGGATAATTTTAGACATATCAGCTGCCCCCCATTTTTGAAACTGAAGCGAGGCCTCATCGGATAAGATTTGAAAATTGGTATCGCCCCGGGGGACCATCCGGTAGAGAGGTTGGGTATCTACCCCGGGTCGGATAGGTCGCATCGGTCAGCCAGGGTCCATACCAAGCGGTGACCCTGCGGGACCATGGTTGGCATTTGCTATGTGTCAACTGATGGTTGGCCTAGTTAGGATCTAGCGAGGCCGGTCTGAAAGTAACTGAGCAGTTACGTGGTAACCGGATTGTCCCATCAAGCATTTGATACTCGCGCCTTTTGAGGCAACGCTTCACGTGCCTGAGGCGACAGTCATTAGGCAGTTTCAGCGGGAACGTGTTTGGACCATTGGATCTACTTTGATCTTGGTCGTTTGTGCTCCTTATATAAGGAACACTTGTTCATTTCTTGAATTCTTGCTGCCAAGATGTATATTCCTGAGCAGTTTGAGAGAAAAAAGTCTTCGGTCAAGATTTTTGAGCCCTTTCTTGCGTTGATTTTTGTAAGTCTCTTTCCCCTCCAAATTCTTTCTTCTCCCTTTTCTTTTTCTTTCCGAAGCGATGCTGGAGGGAGTGAACCCCTTGGGATTCGGGCGGGAGTGGGATTTTTTCCTCCTTAGGTTCTGTTCTTTTTTTAGGTTAGGAGGTACCTTGGGCCAATTGAACTGAGCGGGTGTCCCCGGAGTAGTCTTGGGAGAGTACTACCTAGTGTTAAAGACCATTTACTCTTTGCCTTTTAGGTTAGTGACCCTGTCCCCTTTGCATATCAAGCTCGGGGTCTTTGACCCATACTTAGACCGTAACCTACTTCCTTACCCTACCATAGGTATACCAGAGATTGAGCATTCTGACTTCAATTCTGCTTCCTGATTAGAGAGCGAGATGTCCCAATTGGGAACGCCTGACACCAGCTTGGATTCACCTTCCGCTTCCCCATCTGACCACCAGAGTAAGGGCAGGATTCCTGTTCGTGTATCCGATAGTGAGTCTGACCAGGAGGCCCCCGTTGCCTCCATTTCTTGGGGCTTGGGTGATGAGACACCAGGGAGACCTGACCCCGAGGTAGTGTTTGCCTATAAGTCTACCCCCTCTATCCTGCGCTCCCAAGATCTCGTGCACATTAGGGAGAGGTATTTCCTCCCTTATGGTTGTTCTTTAGCCGTTAACCTCAGTGGAGCACACCTCTACCATCCAGACTTTGTCACCCTGTTTAAGAATGCACTGATGGCTGGCCTCCGCCTTCCGCTTCACCCACTCGCCCGGGATGTCCTGATTTACCTCGGGATTGCTCCCGGGCAGTTAGTTCCCAATGGGTAGAGGTTCTTGATGGGGTCAATCTCCCTTTGGCCCCAAGCCTTCAGGTATGAACTCACCCTTCAAGAGTTCCTGTGGGCGCACCGTCCATTCCCAGTACACCGGGAAACCGGGTTCTTCTCTTTTGCAGCCCGGCATGGCAGGAAGATCATTGTCAACTACCCGAGCAATAACAAGGGGTGGAAGAGCAAGTTCTTCCAGGTGTCCATCCTTGGTCTTTGCGACCGTCCCCGGGAAGCCAGCTAAGGACTTCCTGGGCGGGGGAATTAAAGGGTAAGACCGCCCGATATGCCTCTTTTTGCTTTTCTTTACCTTAGAAGGTTGTAAATCTGCTAACTATTTTCATGTTTTTAGTTATAGCTGGGTCAACCAACCCTCCAGGGATCCCCAGGGAGTGCCAGGCCAGGGTCTTAGGTTTGGCGGAGCTGCCTACCAACATCTGGAACGTACTGTCCCGGACGGGCGATTTTGTCCAGTCCTACTCTCTAGAGGAACCCGTCCAAGCTCCCACTTTCTCTCCAATCATTCCTGGTGAGTGTGTGGGCTACCTGCCTTCCCGTTCCACATTTCCCTTTTTGTTGCCTCCTCCATTTTCTGACTGGGTAGTTTTCTTTTCTGCAGAAGAGGGATCTAGAGCAGCTGAGGGCCAGATAGGCCGCTGCCGCTGCTGCTGCTGCTGCCACCGCTCGGTTGGCGGTGGCACAGGAAAAAAGGCCCACTGTTGAGGCTTCGGGTAGTGAGCGTCCCCTCAGGCAGATCCTGCACGGGACTGCAAATCATCCGGAACCCGTAGGGGCATCAACTCCCCAAGTGCTAGTGGTAGAGGAGGTAGGACCCCAGGCGGATGCACCTTCCGCCTTGCTAATTGGGGACCCACTGAGGTTAGGGAGAGGGTGAAGTCTGCCCTAATCCCTAGCCAAGTGGAGATATGTGCAGGCCTGTCTCCCAAAGACTTTCAGGGGTGGCTTTACAGTCTCTCTCATCTGGTGAGCTTCTTTGCCTCTCGCACGATTACTTTTTCTCCCTTTTTTTTTATTTGCCTTATCGACTGACCAGTTTTCTTCCTTTCGTCGCAGGTTGGCTGCATGGCTGTCGGCTCCAAGTCTTTCCTGTCTTCTTTGGCCGGGAGGGCCAGCATCGTTGAAGTTGCCTTGCCAAAGGAGCGGGCGGAATCAGAGGCCGGGAAGACCACCCTGGCTATTGAGAAGGACAAGACCAAGGCCTTGGCCTTGAGCTTGGGTGCAGCCCAGGCTGATCTGGTTGCTGCTCAAGCTGATTTGGAAGCTTCCCGAGCCCTCACAGCGGTGGCTGAGGCCCGAGCAAAGGCTGCAGCTGAGGTGACGTCCGTAGGGGCCACAGAAGAGGCGTTTGATGACAGCTTTTTCCAAAGCTACGAGGATCTAAAACCACGGGTTGCCCAGGATCACCCCGAGTGGGACATCTTGTACTACGAGGCAATTGATTCGGACTACTGGGACATTGATCCCGCGGCTGGTGAGGATCCCATTGCTGGTGTTGGAGCTGCTGAGCCTACCCCGGGCGGGGGATCAAAAACTAAAGAAGGAGCTGCCCCAGGAGAAGAGGCTGGGGAGACTGAAGATGTTGTCGAAGTGGATGACTAAGGTCCCTGACCTGTTTTCATTTTGTGTTGTATATTTTTTTTTGGGAAGGCTACTAGAACTGCCCCCCAGGCCCTGTACAAATCATTTTTTATTAATGAAAAGGTCCTTGAGACCAACTTTTCCATCAATTGTTTACTGTTTCTGCACTTGTGTGCCTGTGTTTGCCAATTCCCGACCAATTTTGACCGATCTAACTTACTACCTTAGCAAATGGTTTAAGATCGTAATCGGTGAAATTCTTGGTCTTCTTGACCCGTTTTAAAGGTCCTTCCCGGTGTACTTTAGGAGCTTGTCATGTTCTACTGTCCAGACGGTTCTCCTCTGATCATTGTAGGTACTTAGAATGTTAGGATTCTTAGCCCTGTTAATGACCGATGTGATTTCTTATTTTGGTTTGGTATCCCTCTGCCCCCCAAGCATTTTTCTAAGGCGGGTGCCTAGGAGTGAGGGACCGTAGGAAACCGACCTGGAACATGGGTGGTTGTAGGGTTCTTTGTAGCTTGCCATCATCAGCCACCTAGGGGGTTTGCCCCCATCGTCGATTGGACCTAAGCGAAGCTTTATGTGATTCCCTATTTTGGTTTGGTATTCCCTTGTCCCCCAAGCTTTTTGCCAAGAGGGTGTGTGTGGAGCACCGACCATAGAAAACTGACCTAGAACATGGGTGGTTGCAGGGTCCTTTGAAGCTTGCCATCATCAGCCACCTAGGGGGTTTGCCCCCATCATCGGTTGGACCTAAGCGAAGCTTGTGCCTCGGGGTTAAGCCCGAGGTCTTTTTATGCCTTGGTTTTGAGCCAAGGTCTTTTATGCCTCGGGTATAATCCCGAGGTCTTTGGAGGAGCTTCAGGGTTAGGCCCGAGGTCTTTCAATTTTTTACGAAACACTGTTAGGAATAATTTTCACGAAGTAAAATAGAAAACCTTTATTTTATTTGAAAATTTATAGTGATTGCTCAAGTAGAGCTACAAAAAGTCCTAGCCAGTGCTAACCCACTCGTCCCCGAGCAATACTAAAAGTATTTGTGGAGGTGTTATATGTTCCATGGGTGAGGGAGCTCATGCCCGTCCAGAGTTTGTAACAAGTAGGTGTCCAGCCTGTTGATCTGGGTGACTATATACTGTCCTTCCAAGTTTGGCCCCAGCTTCCCATGGCTCAGGACTTTGGTAGACTGGTTTACCGCCTTTAGGACGAGGTCTCCCACTTGGAAACTCTAATGTTTGACCTTGCTGTTGTAGTACCGAGAGACTCTCTGTTTGTATGCTGCCACTTTTATATAAGCCTGGACTCTTTTTTCTTCTACCAAGTCAAGTTTAGTTCTGAGGGCCTCTTCGATGCTCTGATCACTGAAGTTTGCCACCCTATAAGAGGGCAACCCGAGCTCTGTGGGGACTACCACCACAAAGTCGTAGGTGAGTAAAATGGGGACTACCACCACAGAGATTTATTTTCGGAGAAAGCATTCGTTTCACACAGACGGCGCCAAACTGATGATGCCGAAAATTGGTAAGAAAGATTCAGAGAGAGATATTGGGACACAAGAGTTTGTATGTGGTTCGGTCACATTAATGAGGTGACCTACATCAACGGGTGCATTGGAGCGCTTTACTAGCAGATCACTGGCAGGCCTGGTGAGCCAACAATTGGGCGGCACTCCCAGTAAAACTGACCGGGTGTATGCGTATGAGTGAGAATAATATGTTATTCTTTTTTGTTGGAATGTCCTCCCCCTAGTGGGGGGTAGGCGGTCTCTTTTATAGATACAAGAGACCCCCTATACATGATATGTTCTGCAGATTAGGAAGCCTAATCTGATTACAATTATCTTGCATGATTTTGGGGGAGTTTTCTAAGTGGTTTAGGAAACTACTATATTCATCCCTTCAATCTTCTAACCGGATTAGGAGACTGATCAAAAACTTGTTGGTCAAGCTGGATTTGTAGAATGCCGCCCTATGCGCCCGGGCTGTGCGCCCCATACCGAGAGGTTGTAGCGAGGAAGCTCGGGATCACGAAATTGTAGGCACCTTCGACGGAGTGCTCGAGGATCCTCTGATGATGTGGCGACTAGACTCCATGATCGGATAATTTTGGACATATCACTAATTAATAGTAAATAGGTAGTGTTGATGATCATCCAAACATGTCCTAAGCTTATACGAGTGTAGATTTTCATTTAGAATCCCTTAGATTCTGTTTGTACAAGTTTTCATAACTTGCATGTGACATTAGAACTCATTTACGAATTTGTATATAGCTTAAACTTAGGACCTGTTACTGTGTAATACCCTTTATTTTTATATATAAATAAGATTTGGTATTTGTTTCTAGATACTTGTATAACCCTTACCCTTCATTTGGTAAATTTAAATACCAATCGATTGCATTTGTTTCCTAATCGATTGCCACTTTTAAGATACCAATCGATTGTCATGTTTCCCAATGGATTGTTATTCTGCTGACCTAAATTCATTATGTGGCAGTATACCAATCGATTGCCATCTTTTACAATCGATTGCCTTTAAGTATCTATAACCAATCGATTGCCATAAGTCCCAAACATCAATTGCCATCTGCTGAGACAAGTTTTCTTCTTTGCTTGAGCTTTGGACGTGTGGCAATTTAATACTATATATATACATTCATTTATGGCCTTGGGGCTAGTTTTACACAGGCTTGAGAGAGAGAGACATACCTTGTGAGATATATACATATGTCCATACATACATACATATATATACAACCACACAAACACATACACACATTGCCTTGGGTAGAGGAAGCAGAAGAAGAAGAAAGAAGAAAGAAGAAACAGAGAGCTGGACAGAGAAGAAAGAGAGAGAGAGAGAGGAACCTTGAGGTTTTCAAACTCACACACCAACCAAACACACACTAGGTGAGTTGTAACTAGGGTGTCATTTGGAACGGAAATTCCAATTCCGACCGATTTTGATCCGAAAAATTCTAATTTTGGCTATTAAATATGCATTCCGAATTCTGAATTTCCGAATTCCGAAAATTGCAAAAAAAATCGGATCGGAATCGGAATTGTTTTTAGAATTCCGAAAATTCTGAAAATTCCGAAAAAATTTCCGAAAATATTCCGAAATTGTATTTTTCAAAACTTTTCCAAAAATATTCTGAAATATTCTGAAAATTTTTCGAAAATATTTCGAAATTTTATTTTTCGAAACTTTTCCGAAAATATTCCAAAATATTCCGAAAATTGTGTTCATCCCACATAAAAAAAACACAAAAAATGGGATGTAATGTGCTTCTATAAAAGGCCGACAAGTCTCAAGTAAAATCCCATTAAGCTTGAATTTCGAATATTTTGAAAATTCCGAAAATATTCTGAATATTCCAAAAAATTTCGAATCTGATGAAATTCCGAAAATTTCGAAATTTCAGAATCGGAAATAATTTTGGAATTTCTGAAATTTCGGAACGGAATTTGGAATGCATTTTTGGTTTCCGAAAATTTTGGAATTTTTTCCGAAAGGGGTGTTTCCGATCCATTCCAGTTGAAACACACCCCTAGTTGTAACTCAGTTGGTTCCTCTATCTGATGTTTGACAAGTTGTTATGAAGTTTAGACGTATTAAATATGTCCATACAACGTTTATATATGTTGTTTTATAATCTGCTGGAGAAGATGAAGTGCTAATCGATTGGAATGATTCTCAATCGATTGCCATCAGTCTGCTCCCAATTGATTGGATTGAATTCCAATTGATTGACATCCAATCGATTGCCAGTTTCCTCAATCGATTGTTATGACTTTTATCCCAATCGATTGGACCCTTGTCCCAATCGATTGGCATTGGCAGAACATGGATTTCTTTGCCTATGTATTATATAAGAGGTTCAATTATTCGACTGTCGATTTTGGACTTCTGTTATGCGACTATGGGTTAGGCAGGGATAATGTGACACCAAAGAATAATGGGTATTTGATAAACGAAAGAATATGACGACGTGGGTGACATGTTGATTCTTGTATGAGTTTGATATTCGTTTCTTTTAATCACAGTAGTCAGGCCACATTGGGAATTGTTATGTGTTGATGTTAGAACGAAACTTAGGTAGGTTTGGTACCTTCTGGGAGCAGTACATGGACAGACGTTTGGTTATGATATACTCTTAAAAGCGGTGAGCTGGACCAAGTAGTCCTAAGATAGACTAGGTGATCTATGATATGCTCTTAAAAGCGCCGAGCTGTGTAATATGCTCTTAAAAGTGGTGAGCTGGAATCACTAGTAGTTGACGTTGAGTCGAGGCAATAGATTGATATGCCTTATTGAAAATGTCGTGTCCTTGTAAAGCGGTGAGCTGTACATATGCTCTTAAAAGCTGGGGGACGGACTGACGTGGAGTCCATGACCTGCGGTGAGATGTGAATATGCTCTTAAAAGCAGTGGATGGAATGAGGGTGTATACCTAGAGTTATACGATTAAGTCTGTTCATTCAGTTAGAGTATGTTGAATATTGGTCTTCAACTAACAAGACGACAAGGGTTGGTTAACGACGTTGTGTAAAGGAGAAAGATACATTTTAGTAGAATTTAACTCGTGTCTGCATAAACTTGTCATTACTTCAGATAACTTGTACCTTGTTAGTTTATATTCACTTAGCTCTCAATAAGCTGATGGCCATTATTGCTTGGATTTTCCCTGTCCAGACTATCCTGTATCGTATTCTACAGGTGATGGAGCCTACGACGATGGTTGCTACCTAGGAGGGGAGTACGCAGAGGGTGGCCCCACTGATGATGCCTATGCCAGAGAGGATTACTATGCTAATGTTTACGCCAGTTGAAGATCTGAAGATAGTTATTAGTTTATTAATCATGTTTAGACTGCTTGTTATATTTGGTACTTGGGCATATGTTGCTTCCAAATCTTATATACTTCTGCTATAGCTCTATTGTTATAATAACTCTGATGTTGGTAATATACTAGGTCTTCTTTATATTACTGTGGGTTGTTCTTTCTGTTAACTAGAACTGTGTAGTGTGGACAATTAGTGACATTCACCAGTCATTCCTTATGGATCCAAAAAGGAAATTTATTTTTCTCGAATTTTGCTACTCCGGGGCATGACAAGATTTTTGGTATCAGAGCACTAGGTTGTGATGCTTTCGTTCACATATTGTTATACACCAACTGGTCCTAGTATTTTAAGATTTTTTTGAGATGAGATATGGGTTTAAGGTAAGTTCATCCTTTTGATGATAGATAGTTTCCTTTGCAAGTTAGCATAGATCTGGATTTCCACCTGTTTGTGGATGATTCTTTTGGCGGACATGTCATTCATGGCGACACCATGGAGCCAGCCATACCAAAGATTTACTAGAGCCACATTCGCCAGATAACTAGTCGATATTTAGAGGAGAGGATGTGGACTTCTTTCAATGTCGTGGGCACGACACATCCGACAGAGATACGCATGGATACGTATCACTACGCTATGACCCAAGCAGCCATATACTAGGAGATGACTAGATTGATTCAGAGTAAGTCAGAGGTAGACGAGATTGAGTTACGAGCTACTATAGCCGGGCCTGTTCCACCAGAGCCTGCAGCTGCACCAGCACCGGTAGCCCCACCATCACTGGTACCCATTGTACCAGTTCTAGAGCCTGAGCTAATTTAGGGAGAGGAGGATCCAGAGCTAGAGGATGAACATCTTGACGAGGACATCGATGGGGATGGAAAGGACGAGCCTATGGATGATGAGGAACCAGTAGAGGAGGAGCCTGCAGACGATCATGATGATGATGAGCCAGAAGATGACTCGGAGGAGCCAAAGTATGTTCCCGATGAGGAGCTTGAGCCAGACGACCCAGTAGAGGGAGACGTGATAATGTAAGTAGTAGAGGAGGGTATTTTGGACGAGGAGGTAGTTGTGCCGCAGTTACCCGTCATGCTTCAGTTACCAGCTAGACCTATAGTATATATGGCAGCCTGACTGATATGGTAGTAGGATGGATAGCTGAGATGGTCGCTCAGCCAGTTGGATTTATTATAGGAGAGGCTGCATTAGCAGGGGCATTGGATATAGTTGGTGGATTTGCTATTGTGGTCGTCGACGTCGCTAATCAAGTGATGATGGCAGAGGACGTAGTTGAGGATTGGGATATCGGAGTGGTAGTCGGAGATCTTACCGCACCAGTTGAGGACGTTCTCCTTGAGGAGATGGATATCGTTTCAGAGGATGAGGCACCACCAGCAGGATCAGAAGCTGACAATTTGAGTCAGGATCTGTAGGGTTTAGTTTTGTTAGTTTTATCAGGACATGTTGTCCACATGATTTTGGAGAGCTTGAGAGATATCTATTTGACCATAGCTTTGGTTATCAGTAGTAGTAGCATTGTAAATAGCTGACCTTAGTACTGTTTTAGCCTATGTCCCATGTGGTACACAGTTTGATTAGTGTGTACTATGCGATACATCTTTTGATATATATAGATATATTCGAGTAGTACTTTTGATATTGATTGTATGTTGGAGTGATATATGCTATTGAGTAGAACTATTAGTTCTTGTTGCTTCTTGCTCTATCTTTTCGTTTCTCCGAGAAAACTTTCAGCTTATCTGTAATGCCCGGTATTTTCAATAAATATTTATGCACATAGATTCTATATACTTCCCTTGATCATATTTGAAATTTTACCTTCGATCGATCGAAGTTCGTTCGAGCGATCGAGCATTTCCAAAGTTCAAGCGATTGAACCCTGTTTGAGCGATCGAAACCCTACTGACCTGAATTTATGATGTGGTCCCTACTTCAATCGATTAAAGCCCTTTTTAATTGATCTAAACTGGTCAATCTGAGTTTGAGCAATCGAGCATACTTTGATCGATCGAACGTGTAATCATTTGAATTCCAGGTTTCTCGCAAAACCAGCCACCTGCACCCTACTCCTTCCTATATATACATTGTGCTCATGTTCTGTGCGTGGTTGCTGAACCAAGAGAGTTGAGAGAGTTTGTGTGCTTGTGTTTATATATATTATACACATACATCCCTATATATACACACACCTATATATACACATTTTGGGAGAGAGAGAAGCAGAGAAGAGGAAGAAGAAGAAGAGAAAGAGAAGGAGAGACAGAGAGAGAAGGAGGCAGAGATAGAGGAGAAAGAGAGAAGGAGGCCATTAGAGAAAGAAAGCTTAAAGCTTGACGAGCTAAATGCGCCCTTAACGACGTTCAGTGAGTCCCAAACTCACTCAGTAGTTTAGTTATAATGTGTTACAAGTTTTTGTACGTTTAATAATCACCCAAACACACTCTACCAAATTATGGACATTCACTGCAGAATCTGGAGGAGATGATGTTCGATCGATCGAACTAAGTTCAATCGATTGAACAGCCCTGAGTCTCAATCGATCGAAATGACTTCAATTGATCGAGACCACCTTGACTTCAATCGATCGAGAAGACTTCGATCGATTGAACATCACTTTTCTTCAAGCGATTGAGATGACTTCAATCAATCGAACCTAGTAGAACATAGATATGTTCCTTAAGTCTATAATTCATATGTATAGTTGTTTAATCATTGTTTCATGTTCTATTATGCGATATTATGGATTTTGGAGGTAATGGGATGCGATAATGAGATTTAGATAATATGGTGAGTAACGCAGTCAGGTTCAACGTTAGTAATAATATGTTGCAATAATAAGATAAGGATTGGAGATAATAACCGTGGGTAGCATTTGGGGTTATGTGAGTCGAGCTAATGATTCGCTTAGGTTGAATCCAATAAGTGTGTAACAAGGATTTAATCAGGATCGTGAGAATTATGGGTGCACAGTACTTGCAAGTGTTCTTAAAAGCGGTGAACAGTAAGAGTTCTTAAAAGTGGTGAACAAGAGTAGATGTG
Organism: Hydrangea macrophylla; assembly: GCA_033977485.1. Classification (NCBI taxonomy): domain Eukaryota; kingdom Viridiplantae; phylum Streptophyta; class Magnoliopsida; order Cornales; family Hydrangeaceae; genus Hydrangea; species Hydrangea macrophylla. The sequence goes on from CM066982.1 coordinate 68,752,108, forward strand.
GCACGCTCTCATGGTTTGTATTTACCAGAGCTATGTATGTACTGTACTCGTAAAAGTTCTTAAAAGCTGTGAATAGTAAGAGTTCTTAAAAGCGGTGAACAAGAGTATGGGTACGTCTGTAGACTAGTCATTATATGAGAGCGATGTATAGTGCTCACAAGAGTTCTTAAAAGCGATGAACAAGAGCACTAGTATGTCGTGATGATATAATCAGTTGGTATTGGTACAGTCAGCCTTAGAGTTGGTAGACGATGAGAATCGGTTAATGATGTGTCCGAATAAAAGAGGAAGAGATATAATTAGTATCACTGTTATATATAGTTAGTAACTGGTAATTATGTTATTTCTATGAGACTGTGTTAGTTAGTTCTCACTCAGCTTTTAGCAAGCTGGCGGCCTTTATTGCCTGGACACTCCCCGTCCAGACTACCCTATCCTTAACAATGCAGGTATTGAAACTATAACTATAACCCGGGGCTGGATTATGCAGAGGATGGCCCCACTGATGCCGGTTCTACGGGAGAGGAGTATTATGCTGACGACTACCCTTACACCAGTTGAAAATTGAAGATATTTTATCTAGTTTATGTTTAAAACTTATATTTCTGTTGAACGTTGTTAGTTAACGGGTACTTGGGCTTATGTTGTCTCCAGAATTGTTGTGATCCTGTGGACAACACTCTGATGTTTGTAATAGTGATATTGCCTTTATATTTCTGTTGTTTCATGTTCCTATTTTATCTTGTGGACTAGTACTGTGTGGTGTGGAAAATTAGTGACATTCACCCGTCATTCCCTAAGGACCCAAAAAGAAAATTTATTTTTCTCTATTTTTGCTACTCTGAGGCGTGACATTATCGATAAGTCTTTTGTAGGTGCACCTCCCTTGCACACTATGGTGGGACCTTTGAGAAATCATTATGCTCGTATTGGAGCACCTATTCCAAAGGGAATGGACCCATCCAGAGTGTTTGAAGCTTTTATGCAGAGAATGGAACATGTAGGCGACACCTACAACCATGCCACCAATCAACGACCTGTCCAACCCCCAGCAGTACAGTTTCAACAAAGACAAACCAGAGACAAACTACTAGCACATTTTCATGGTTTGCGTCCTGAGAAGTGCGATGGATTAACAGAACCATGGAAAGCTGAATAATGGATAAGAGAGATGAAATTGATCTTTGAGGCGTTAGAATGCAGTGAACAAGAGAAGCACCGTCTTGCTATGTTCCAGCTCACCTATACCACCGCATATTGGTGGGAAGCTGAATAAGCCACTATAAGGATGAACGCTGCAAGAGCGATGATTTGGGAAACATTCAAAGGAAGATTTCTGGAGAAGTATTTTCTATGAGATGAAAAAGACCAGCAAGAGAAGAATGTTATGAGCTTAGTCCAAGGAGGATGGACGGTAAGGGAGTATACCACCCAGTTTGAGCGATTGTCTCGATTTACTCAACATATGATTGATACACCACAGAAGAGGATTCAGCGGTTCCATCAAGGACTGAACCCCCATCTTCGCCATATGATAATTGGTCACCTGAACTAGAGTTTTGAAGGACTGGTCAGATTTGCTATAAGTCTGGAGAAGGATGTGTATCCAGTACAGTGACCGCAGATGAATCGACCCCAGCCATCAAAGAACTTCTAATAGAGGAATTTTCAGAGCCCATCGCCAAGGAATACCTAAGGGTGGAGACCTCAAAATAATTTTCAAGGCAACACGAGAACCTATGAAGGAACCAGGAGCCCTAGTAGAGTTATCTTTGACCCCAACAATATCAACAGTGAGGACCAGAACCTTAGGCACTGCTTATAGCTCTGCCACCAAATGACGGAGGTTATTTTAACTGTGGAAAGCCGAGACATATTGCCAGAAACTGCACTGCCCCCAGAATGAATTGCAGGGCGGTCATTGTCTATCACAACTGTCGATTCAAACTTCCGTTTTGTGACTAGGGGTTAGGCAGGAATAATGTGACACCAAAGAATAATGGGTATTTGATAAGCGAAAAAATATGACGATGTAGGTGACATGTTGATTCTTGCATGAGTTTGATATATGTTTCTTTTAATCAGAGTAGTCAGGCCATATTAGGAATTGTTATGTGTCGATGTTAGAACGGAACTTAGGTAGGTTTGGTATGTTCTGGGAGCGGTACGTGGACAAATGTTTGGTCATGATATGCTCTTAAAAGCGGTGAGCTGTGCATATACTCTTAAAAGTGGTAAGCTGAACCAAGTAGTTCTAAGATAGACTAGATGATCTATGATATGCTCTTAAAAGCGCTGAGCTGTGTAATATGCTCTTAAAATCGGTGAGCTGGGATCACTTGTAGATATGGCAATAGATTGATATGTCTTATTGAAAATGTTATGTCCCTTTAAAGTGGTGAGCTGTGCATATGCTCTTAAAAGCCGAGGGATGGACTAGCATGGAGTCCATGACCTACGGTGAGCTGTGATTATGCTCTTAAAAGCGGTGGACGGAATGAGGGTGTATCCTTAGAGTTATACGATTGAGTCTGTTCATTCAGTCAAAGTATGTTGAATATCGGTCTTCGAGTAACAAGACGACAAGGGTTGGTTAACGACATTGAGTAAGGGAAAAAGATATTATTTTAGTAGAATTTAACTCGTGTCTTCATAAACTTGTTATCACTTCAGATAACTTGTACCTTGTTAGTTTATATTCACTCAGCTCTCAGTAAGCTGACGAACTTTATTGCCTGGACTATTCCTATCCAGACTATCCTATACCGTATTCTATAGGTGACGGAGCCTACGACGACGGCTACTATCCGAGAGGGGAATACGCAGAGGGTGGCCCCACTGATGGCACCTATGCTAGGGAGGATTACTACGCTGATATTTACGTCAGTTGAAGATCTGAAGATAGTTATTAGTTTATTATTCCTGTTTAGACTGCTTTGTTATATTTTTTACTTGGGCATATGTTGCTTCCAAACCTTGTATACTTCCGATGTAGCTCTATTGTTGTAATAACTCTGATGTTGGTAATATACTAGGTCTTCTTTATATTACTGTGGATTGTTCTTTCTATTAACTAGAACTGCGTAGTGTGGACAATTAGTGACATTCAGCAGTCATTCCCTATGGACCCAAAAAAGAAATTTATTTTTCTCTATTTTTGCTACTCTGGGGTATGACATACTGTCAAGTCCAAACACTTGAGCTTGGCCGGAGCGCTCATGTCCTGAGTACTCGAGCACCTTGAGTGCTCGAGTTCGACAGTTTTTATTATGTTGCTTCTTTTATGTACTTGGATCAGATGATTATCAGTTTTATGTACGAATCTGAGATACTAATATATGAATTAGTCCTCGCATGTCCATTTATCACACAGATACTTTAGGTTTCAAATGGAAACCATCATCTCCAATTGCATGCTTTCATCAACCATGTTCAACTAAACATCTAATCTAGGGTTTCAATGAAACCCTAGTCGTGTAAAGGGGATTTCTGTGATTTTCTTCTTTAGGGGCTTTATATAGTTGGATGGTTGATTGTATGTTTCGAGAATTATGATTATAGAATCAGATCTTAACGTTTATATTCAGTAATATTGAGGGTTTATTCTTGTCTTAGATTCTTCCTTGTATTCATTGAACTCAATATTCCTTAATTTCTATGATTGATAGGAGTATTTGCATATAATGGTGCTTACATGATTATGATGTTTATATCTTTTATGATTCATGCCTAGGGAAGATGGGTTGTGCTACACCCTAGTTTATGTATGCAATCCATGCTAACCAAAGATGAGTTATGCTTAGATCGAACTAGTAATATCTTCTTGTCGATATTACCGGGCTTGTAGTTACGGTATATCTTAACTATCTAATCGTAAATCCTAAAGTAGAAAGTAGATAATCCCAATGCATGGTTAGTGGTGGATTTGTAACTCTAGATCCCATTCACATAAGTATAACAAATCTTAAACATTGCATTCACTCACTTAGTATTAATTTCCTTGCATTCATAGTCTAGTTCTTAATAGTAATAGAATTATCAAACCAATCAAACTTCCGTAAATTTTAGCTAATTAGATCTAGATTTTATAAATTACTCGTAGCCCCTGTGGGTTCGACCTCTACTTCCACACTACAAACCCTAATAAGTAGAGAATACTTTTTATCTTAATTCTGACGAGATCAATGAGGAAGAAGCACGATGAAGAAGCAGCACGATGAAGAGGCTATCGTCCATACTTATCATGCTTATGCGTTTTTGGGTGTATACAACAGTAAGCTAATAGACCCACTTAAGCAATGTAATAAACAATGTTAAAGTCTAAAATGGTTTTAAAAACATATCCAGGTTTCTTTCGGTGGCAAAATCTGAATCAAAATGGAACCCAACTCAAACATCAAATTGAAGAAGAGGTGCAAGACCAAAATTGAAGAAGAGGCGCAAAACCAAAATGGAACCCAACTCAAACATCAAATTGGACAAAACCAAAATTGAAACCAAACCACTTCCCTTGTGGCCAGATGGCAAGGCCTCTGGGTGTTATACCCAGAGGTCTCAAGTTCAAATCTCAAGGGGTGGCCACAGGTGATTCATCCGGACGCCCTGGCCTTGTGGGATTAGTCGAGGTGGTGCAAGTTGGCCCGGACAACCACGGTTATAAAAAAAATAAAATAAAATTTGAAACCAACTCAAAACATCAAATTGAAACTTCATATTGAAACCAAACTTTTATGTATGTATGTATGTATATTTATGTGTATATGTATGTATTTATATGTATACATACCTGTGTTTGCAAGTGGTGGTAGCGGTGGACTGCTCACGTCGGCAGCAGAAGGTAGTGGAGAGAGAAGATCATCGTGGCGGTGTGATGCTGGTGGCGTGTGGCGTGGAGGCGAGTTCGCACCGAGAGAGAGAGAGAGAGAGAGAGAGAGAGAGAGAGAGAGAAGGAGTGAGTGAAAAGAGAAGAAGAGGTGCAGATTAGGGCTCAAAAACATCATAAACGTTTTGTTTTCTCCATCAAATTTCGTATCTACAAACAACGTCATTAATGGCGTTTTTTCCAATAACGCCATTATTAATTTTACTTTCTTCTTCTTCTTCTTCTTTTTTTAATAGTAAATACGTTTTGTTTAAAATAATTAGAAACAAAAAAAAAAAAAAAAGGAATGACGTGATTTCAAATAACGCCACTCGTATTTTTAAAATTGATTTTTTTTTTCATTTTTCATAAAACGTTTTTATTTTTTGAAAATGGAAAAAATTCAATTACTAATGACACTATTTGTAAGAATGTCATTCTAATAGCGTTATTTGAAATCACGTTATTCTTATTATAGAAATATAATGTTTAGTCCCTTATAGTGCAGGAATAGTATACTAAGACCTATTAATTATGGTAGTGTTGAAATTAATCCCCAATTTGGTTGGTAGTTCAAGAATTAGTCCTTTCCCTAATTTTTTTTTATTTTTTTATTACCATTATACCCTTATTATTTTGTATATAGAAATGAATTTAAATCTGGTTTATTTTTAGTTATTGTATATATATATATAGATTATACCTATGGGTGCTTTAAATTTTAGTTTGAATTGAAATATATGGAGATAGAGGATAGGGATCTAGTCACAATTCAAAATATTTTGTATTCTTTAAACCGTGATTATCTAAAAGTTTCTGCGATTGCTTTTTCTTTATCAGTCATAGGATTTTTGTGCTAAAGGTATGAAAACGTACTAAGTTGGGACAAATTTATCATGTACAGTGAGAATTTTCTTACTTTTGTTAACGATCCACGTTTTTCTCTCTTATTTCTTGGGAAATTTCTTACCATTTATTGAGTATATTCGTGTTTTCATAACATTTTACCGCATTATGTATTAACGATTTATGTATGTGTATACATGCAGATTGCTGGTCCTGATATGTATTAACTATGTAGTTCATTATAATTGTACAAGCACGTTTGTTATAAATTTGTCACTGATTTTCAAGAGTTTTAAATTAAGTGCGTTGGTGACAAATTTATCACTCACTTGTTAACATGTGAGAATTTTGTGAAGAAGTGTGGTATTTTGTATTGATGCATATTTTAAGTCGGCTTTTAATAGATATGTTTTGTTATATTTAGATAAGGTAACTACAACTTAAATTTGGGAGTTATGGATTTGTGGAGTTATGATTGCTAAAATTATGGAGTTACCTAAATTTGTGGTCTCGTAATTTAATTAATATTCTTTAAAAGGAAGGAATCGTGTACATGTCAATAAAAAAGTGAGAAATTTCTCATTTTGTCAGTTTTATATTAGGAAATTTCTCAGTCAAATAGTGAGAAATTTCTCACTTTTGACAGATTTTAACAATTATAAAGCAAAGTGTGAGAAATTTCTCACTTTGACTGTAGAAGAAGTTTCTCAACTTTATGATTTTCATGTTCATAGCATGTGTACAAAGAATCATGTGTATCATTAAATTATTGGATTTTTTACGTATCATATCGATTTATTGAGTTCTTAATAAAGGTGAAAATTTCTATTTTTTTTATATGTAGAAATTATTATGATAAAGTGAGAAATTCATACTTACAGAAAGTGAGAAATTCATGTATCAAATGTGAGAAATTCTCACTAAATATTTAAAAAAAAAGTGAGAAATTCATACAACAGAAAGTGAGAAATTCATACATACAATAAAAATTTCACGGTTTATTCACAGAAATACTATACTAAAAGTGAGAAATACCCATTGTTAACCCAAGTATAGGTATACAAACATAGAGTAGTTAGTGAGAAAATTCTCACCTTTTGTTTGGTTCATTTTCAAAAAGAAATTTCTCACCTTTTTTTTTTGTAAGAAGTTTTACAAATACAGATTTTTGGAATAACCAAAAAAAAAAAAAATACTAGTAACAATTAATGGGAGGAAGGGGGAAAAAAAATCTGTATATACCATGGTATCAGAGCCATGTGTGGCTAATACTCTAAGGCCACCATGGTATGTACGGTAGAATTATTATGATAATCTAAAGTAAATTACTATGATAATTCTTTGGGGGTCATAAGATTCCGTTAGTAGCAAACGCTTGGGCCGTTTTTGCCAAGGAGTGGCTGTTTAGGCTATAGCAACTGTTGACTGGAACAGACTCTATAAGAATTCTCATAAGAATTTATGATTATAATCATAATATGTAAAATAGTATATACCAAGGTAGCCTCATCTTGGTTATGTTCAAAAGAACAACCAAGCCTGGACCTGGATCATCTTCAAGATCCAGATCCAATATTATTAATACAGAACTTGTTGCGTTTGACCAAACTGAACAATTAAATCAATGGACAATCCCATCTATTTCTACTAAACAAATTTATAAAAGTGGTACTTTCTCTTTTATATCTCAAGATCATGTTAAAACTGTTGAACAGGACATTATTCTTGAAAACAATGAACAAACTCTTAGACTACTATGTTTAAGAGATATTGAAAAAAGCTTAGAAAAATATCATTACATCCATATAGGATGTATTCAGATAGCATTTAAACCTTTAACTTTATTGGGATTAAATGCAACTATTTTAGCATACTTAAGAGATGCTAGATGTACAGACTTTGTACCATCTCTTATGGGAATTATACAAACAAGTTTGTGTCATGGCCCAGTTTATTTTGATGTTTATCCTAACCTGACACTCTCTTTAAAAGACAAAAATCTGTTTGAAGCTACTACTTTAAAAATTCAAACAGATGGGTATAATTATCTTCCAGGAACAAGTACTGTAAATACAACATATAGGATATACTATAAAGTAATGAACACTTTATGTCTTAGTGCTGTTTTAAAAAGTATTCCGGGAAAAACAGTAGCAATAGATAGTAACTACCTTACTACTAATATTGTCACTCCCAGATTAATAAACTGGGATGAAATAAATTTCCTAACAGAGTGGACTTTACCTAATGCTGTTCCACCAACACCAGTCCCTCCTTCTCAATTAGACCAAATCACCCAATCTAAAGATGGTGATATTGAAGTTTCATGTACTCTTAATAAATTTAGTAAATTGTCTTTAAGTAGGAGTAATTCTGTGAGGAGTTTTAATACCGCTCCCTCAAAACTTCCTTACACAGTCGACTCTTATCCTTCTTCTTCAAGACAATCCATGTCTGATCAACCAAGGCCAAACATGGATCTTGAACATCTTCAGAATTTGGAAAGAGAAAATGTTTTAAAAGGTTTTATCCATTCAGGACAGCAAATTCCTCAAGGAATTTATGGTCCTAAGGAAACCCAAGAAAATAGAGAGAAAAGAGACCCATTTGATCCCTCTTATTCTCATGATAATTCTTCTGTTTATGTTTAATGGATTTTAGTCCAAATTCTTTTTTAAGACAGATAATTAATAAAGAATTCATGTCGGAGAAAAACCTTGAGTTCCGACAAGAATATTTTAAAGTTTTTAATAAAAAAAGATCTAGATCTTATAAAAAATTTATACTACCAAGATCTAGAACAAAAACAAACTATAATATGGTTTGTTGATTGGTTTAACAAATGGTTCTCTACCCAAAAAGTATTGAATACCATTAGTTCAACCAAATGGAGACTATATAGGGATAAAGGTTTCTTTGAAAGCTTACATCCTCCTCCTTTACACTTAGACTTCAAGTCAAACGATAGAGAACTTGAAGAATTTCAAAGAAAATTCTTCTTTACAAGTAAACAAGTTGGTTTGTGAACCAATTTCTCATTATTATAGTAAACCCACTCCTCAAGATCTTCTTTTTGAAGAAAGTAATTGGAGATACACAATGTCATATACTGGTAAAGAGGTTGTGGAATGGAATATAGATGGTTTTACTGAATACCAAATCTTTGAAACCATCCATCAAATGCTCATGTGGGCATCTATGAGTAAACATTGCAATAATGCAGAAAGAGATACCGCAATTATTATTACAAATAGCTTTTCTGGAAGTCTTAAAGGATGGTGGGATAATCTTTTCACCCATCAGCAAAAAATTGAAATTTTAGACAAAGTAAAAGTGAAAACAGTCAATGGGCAACCAACTATGCTCCCAGATGTTGTTATTACTCTTGTCCAAACTATCATTGATCATTTCATTGGTAGTAATCCACAAAGGAATGAAAGAAGTAGAGAACTCCTTATGAATCTTAGATGTCCCTCTCTTACCCACTACAGATGGTATAAGGACATATTCATATGCAGAGTTATGCAAAGAGTAGATGCAAATAATTAATTTTGGAAGGCTCGTTTTATTGATGGACTTCCATATTTATTTGCTGAAAAAGTTAGACAAAAACTTAGAGATCAAAATGATGGGTATAATATCCCATATAATAATCTCAATTATGGGCAGATCCTAAGTGTTTGTCCCCAAGTAGGGCTTGGTATATGCAATGACATGAAATTGCAATACCAAATGAGAAAACAAAATCTCACTGGTAAACAAGAGCTAGGAGATTTTTGTAAACAATGGGGTTTTGATATGCAAAGAAAAGGAGACAGAGCAATCAAAATAAAAGTATTACGAGGAGAAAGAATACTAATCCTAATCCAAGAAATACTACAACTAGACCAGCTCCCAGGAAAG
>CM066982.1:71844217-71854217 GCA_033977485.1 Hydrangea macrophylla
CATTTGAACAACAAAGATGCACACCCGAGCTCATAAGGCTCAAATTGTTCACATTTTCCCTCAAGGATAGGGCAAAAGATTGGTTGGTGACCCTACCCCCAAATTCCATAGGCTCATGGCCGGAACTACAAAAGCAATTCTATAAGGAGTTTTTCCCCATGCACAAAACTCAAGCATTGGTTAAACAAATCCAAAATTTCTCCCAAGGAGAACATGAAACCTTTGCCGAGTGTTGGTTGAGATTTAAGGATCTCCTTAGGAAATGCCCACACCATGGTTTCGACAAATTCCGTCAAATTTCCATTTGTTATGGGGGGTTACAACCCAATACCAAGCAGTTAATCAAAACCATGTGTGCCGGGAGTTTCTTGACTCTTGAGGCCGAGCAAGCCGAGGCTCATCTTGAATACGTTTATGAAACTTCTCGCGGTTGGGGTGCATCTAACCCTCATGACCGAACCTTGCCGGTTACCGTGGCCCCATTGAACCATAATCTCTTCCAAGGGCCAAGTGAGGCCGACTCCATTTCGGAACTCACTAGGAAAGTGGAAGCCTTGGAGTCTCAAAAGGTCACCATGACTCCCACTCTTCCCCCAATCCTTGCCCCGGTCAATCCGTCACATTGCTACCTTTGCTATGCTCCGGAGCACTCAACCAACGAGTGCCCCATTCTTCCTCTAGTTCAAAACCAAGCTTTGGAGCAAGCGTGTGCACTTGGGATGAATGTTAGGCCTAGATATAATCCTTCCCAAAATGATGCCTACAATCCTCCCGGGAGGTGGTCGGCACCGGGACTTAACTACCATAATAACAAAGGGGTGAGTGTTGCTCCCCATGTCTCTGCACAACAATTTTGCCCGTATCAACCACCCCCACCACCGTATGCACCTCAAAATTTTGGTGCTCCCGTATCTCAATCCCAAGGACCCCCTTTTGTGCAAAATCAAGGGGGACAACAACCTCCACCCACTTATGTGCCTCCTCACAAGAAAAATTTCGAGGACCATAATCATGGCTTGTCCCAAAGAATGAGCCAACTTGAGCAATCCATACAAGCGATGCAATCATCGCACGCTCAATCAATGCAAGCTTTACAAGCTCAATTGGCTCAATTGTTCCAAAATCAACAAGTAGTTGATAAGGGAAAGCTCCCCGCACAACCCTTCCAAAATCCTAAAGGGCAAATGAATGGTGGGGCCTCCAATTCCAATGGTCCCATTGAACATCTAAAGGGAATCACTACTCTTCGTAGTGGAAAAACCGTGGATAACAAGGTCCAAAAGCCCTCTCAAGAACCACAAATCCACCCAGTTAGAGTTGAAGCCGAACTCGAAGAGGGGGACTCGTCGTCCCCTATTGACTTAGAGCTGGAAGAGGATGTTCCTAAAGTCTCCGACTTCATGGATCAAGAATTTTTGAATCCCGCTCCACCATTCCCTCAAAGGCTCAAAAAGAAGGTCGAGAACAACAAGAATCATGAATTCTTGGAATTGTTTAACAAAGTGGAAATCAATATACCTCTTTTAGAGGCCATTAAACAAGTTCCGGCCTATGCCAAATTCCTCAAGGATCTTTGCACAGTTAAAAGGAAGCTTAACGTCAAAAAGAGTGCCTACATGGCCGCACATGCGAGCTCCGTTATCCTTAACGAAGTTCCACCCAAATACAAGGACCCTGGCTGTCCTACTATAGCATGTGTGATTGGACAACACCACATAGACCAAGCCCTCCTTGATTTGGGTGCTAGTGTAAATCTTCTTCCGTATTCGGTGTATGTCCAGTTGGGCCTAGGAGAGCTTAAGGAGACCCGTGTCACCTTACAAATGGCCGATCGATCCGTTAAGATGCCACGGGGCATTATAGAAGATGTCATTGTTCAAGTTGGTAACTTCTACTATCCGGTGGATTTTATCGTGCTTGACACGCAACCAGTGGTCAATGAGCAATCACAAATTCCAATCATCTTAGGGCGGCCATTCCTTGCTACTGTTAATGCCTTAATCAATTGTAGGAATGGTCTCATGCGCTTAACTTTTGGAAACATGACTGTGGATGTAAATATCTTCTCTCTCTTTAAGCAACCGGATCTCGATGAGGAGGACGGTGATGAAATTTATGAAATCTCTCTCATTGATTCATTGGTGCAAGATTGTTTCAATTTTTCTAGTGATTCCGATGTTAATGATTCTTGCATCACTTCTTCTCTTGATCATACTTATGTGCTTAATGACAACATAACTAGCATCGAACATGTTGAGAAATGCTTGAATAGTGATAATGCTATTGTTGAGTGTGTTCACGAGTTTGCGCGAGAGAATGAGATGAGAGATGAGGAGATAGAGGATGAGGAAGAGGCGAGTGTTGAGCGAATTATCGAAGAGGCCATGTGGACCTCTAACTTCGAAAGATTACCTCCGAGGGATACTTTCCCTCTTCCATCTAATGTTGTCATACCCAAACTTGAGCTCAAAACCTTGCCAAGTGAGCTCAAGTATGCCTTTTTGGGAGAGAGCGAGAGTTTTCCGGTAGTGGTGTCGTCCCAACTTGACCCTTGTCAAGAAGGGAGATTGATGAAGGTCTTGAAGGAACACAAAAGTGCCATAGGGTGGTGCATAGCAGACTTGAGGGGCATTTCTCCGAAGATTTGCACCCACAAGATTTATCTAGCGGATGAAGCCAAACCTTCACGTCAAATGCAAAGGAGGCTCAATCCGAATATGAAAGAGGTGGTGATGGCGGAAGTCATCAAGTTGTTGGATGTGGGGATAATCTATCCCATCTCCGATAGTGAATGGGTGAGCCCCACCCAAGTGGTCCCTAAGAAGTCAGGGATTACCGTTATAGAGAATGAGAGTGGAGAGTTGGTCCCCACTAGAGCCACCACGGGGTGGCGTGTGTGTATTGATTATAGGAAGCTAAATTCGGTCACAAGAAAGGATCATTTTCCTTTACCCTTCCTTGATCAAGTCCTAGAAAGAGTGGCGGGCCATAAGCACTACTGCTTCCTAGATGGTTACTCGGGGTACAACCAAATTGAAATAGCCCCCGAGGACCAAGAAAAAACCACCTTCACTTGCCCCTTTGGCACGTTTGCCTATCGGAGGATGCCGTTTGGACTTTGCAATGCACCAGCGACCTTTCAAAGGTGCATGCTTAGTATCTTTAGTGATATGGTGGAGAAATATTTGGAAGTCTTCATGGATGACTTCACAGTCTTTGGAGATTCGTTCGATGAATGTCTTGGGAATCTCGAGAAGGTTCTCAAGAGATGTATAGAAAAGAATCTCGTTCTTAACTGGGAAAAGTGCCACTTCATGGTGACACAAGGGATTGTGCTGGGCCACATTGTGTCTAGCGAGGGAATGCAAGTTGACAAAGCCAAAATTGATGTCATTTCCAACCTCCCCCCTCCTAGGAATCTCAAAGACATTAGGTCATTCTTGGGCCACGCAGGTTTCTATCGTAGGTTTATAAAGGACTTTAGCGCGATCTCGAGACCGTTATGTCTCCTCTTAGCTAAGGACATCCCTTTCGAGTGGTCCAAGGATTGCCAAGAAGCATTTGAGAAGCTCAAGGCATTACTCACTTCCGCACCAATTATGCAACCTCCCGATTGGAGTCTTCCATTCGAATTAATGTGCGACGCGAGTGATTATGCCATCGGAGCTGTTTTGGGGCAAAGAAAAGACAAAAAGCCCCATGTTATATACTATGCGAGCCGCACTTTAGATGATGCTCAAATCAACTACTCCACGACGGAGAAAGAGTTACTCACCATAGTTTTTGCTCTTGAGAAGTTCCGGTCGTATGTGGTAGGATCGCGGATAATTTGCTTTACCGATCACGCCGCCCTTAAGTATCTCTTCTCCAAGAAAGATGCTAAAGCGCGGCTCATTCGTTGGATTCTATTGCTACAAGAATTTGACATATCCATCAAGGATAAGAAAGGGGTGGAAAATGTGGTAGCCGATCATTTGTCACGTTTGACATTTGATCATGATCATATAGACCCCATTCCTATCCGGGAATGCTTTCCGGACGAGCAATTGCTCAAAGTCTCTACTCTCCCGTGGTATGCGGACGTAGTAAATTTTCTTGTCACGGGACAGTTACCTCAAGAGTGGTCTGTCACAGACCGAGATAGACTTATAGTGATGGCACGATCGTTCTTTTACGACGATCCCTATGTGTTTAAGTATTGTGCCGATCAAATCGTGAGGAGATGTGTGCCCAACGACGAGATACCGAGTGTGTTATCGTTTTGCCACGACCAAGCATGTGGAGGTCATTTCTCTTCACAAAAGACCGCGTTCAAAGTGCTCCATAGCGGTTTGTATTGGCCCACTATATTTAAAGACGCACATGCTTATTGTAAAGCATGCCCTCGGTGCCAACTTCTCGGAAAAGTTACCCGGAGGAACATGATGCCTCTAAACCCCGTTCTCGTTATTGAAGTTTTTGATTGTTGGGGTATAGACTTCATGGGTCCTTTTCCTAAATCCAATAATTTTGAGTACATCTTGGTGGCGGTTGACTACGTCTCCAAGTGGGTTGAGGCCATACCGTCACGGACCAATGACCACAAGGTGGTATTGAAATTCCTTAAGGAACATATTTTGTCCCGATTTGGCACTCCAAAAGCCATAATTAGTGATCAAGGGGTGCACTTTTGCAATTCCCCTTTTGCTCGGTTAATGGAGCAATATGGCGTCACCCACAAAGTTTCCACCACGTATCATCCCCAAACCAATGGCCAAGCCGAATTGGCCAATAGGGAAATTAAGGGGATCCTAGAAAAGACGGTTGATCCGTCAAAGAAGGATTGGTCTACTAGGCTAACCGATGCGCTATGGGCGTATAGGACGGCCTATAAGACAAACTTAGGGATGTCCCCCTATCGATTGGTTTACGGGAAAGCTTGCCATTTGCCCGTCGAACTTGAGCATCGAGCTTATTGGGCAATTAAGAAACTCAATTTCGACATTGATGAGAGTGGTGAGAAACGGAAACTCCAACTTGACGAGTTGGAAGAGATTCGGGGTGAACTCTACGAGAGTTCAAAGGTTTATAAAGCACGCACTAAAGCTTTCCATGACAAACACATTGTGCGTACGCATTTTGTGGTGGGTAACAAGGTGCTTTTATACGATTCACGGCTCCATCTATTCCCGGGTAAGTTGCAATCCCGTTGGATTGGCCCTTACATTGTGCACAAAGTGTATAACCATGGCGCCGTTGAAATTCAAGATCCCGCAAATGGGACAATTTCTAAGGTTAATGGGCAACGGCTCAAACCTTTTCTTGAAGGTTTCGACACCGAGTTGGTGTCAATTCCTTTGGAGGACCCCAATGTTAGGGTTGAGTAGGCTCTAGTGAGCTATACTCTTCTTTTTGTATGCCCCATGTTACATTCTTGGCATAAATTTTTGTTCTTGCACTTATCCATTACATCCATTTTGATCTTTTCCCTTTTTAATAAGAATTTTCAAAGTCCAAATCTAAGTAGCACAAGGGGCGGATCGATCCGAGGAATTGGGGGATCGATCCGCATGTTTCTGGGGATCTTATTGACCAAGCTGGGAAAGACCGGATCGATCCGGCCTACTGAGCGGATCGATCCGGGAATTTGAGATGACATTCTGCTTTGTCCACATTTAAATGGATCGATCCGGCCTGCTGAGCGGATCGATCCGCGAACTTGGTGAAACATTCTGCGAGAGTTTGAGTCAAATGGATCGATCCAGGCTTTTCAAGCGGATCGATCCGCGTTTTCAAAAAGGCACATTAACAACGTTTTAAAATATCGGATCGATCCGGCATGACTTCGGATCGATCCGCGGGGGGCAGTTTCGTTTAAATCTGCAGAGGCTCCTCCATATTGTTTTAAAACGTTTCAAACACTCTCTCAAACTCTCTCAACCCTCTTTGCCCTAACTTCTCCAAATCCCCTCTTGTGCTCTTCCATTCTCCAGATCTTCAATATCGTCCATCTAAAGTATGCATCTACCAACTCTCATCGATTGATTTTCGTGTTTTCATCATGCATGCACCCTAGGTTGAGTGTTATGTCCCATTGCTCTCTATTTTGAAAACTTCAACCTTAGGGCTCAATTTCTCACCCTTTTCTTTATATTTTGGGTTGATTGCTCATGCATTGTGACTATGTTTTGTGCTCAAGCCACATTGTGGATTGTTTGGGATATATCCATGCATTTAACCTTGTTAATCTTAGAGAGTTTCCATTCTGCCCACAAGGTGCTCGACGAAAGGCCACATTGAAATCACATCGTGCGTTCCCCAAATCCACACGTGCATTTTCAAAATGGTTGCGTGCATTGTTCATTCTTCTCTATTTTATGTGCATATTTTCAATTTTGTGTCCGGTTTATACTGTTGATTTCATGGCCTGTGCACATGCACGTCGATCGTGCACGTGCATTCTCACCCATCTCCCATGCATTAGCGTTCATTCCCCGTGCTTTTCATCTAAAAGGGAATTTCATTCACGTCCCCGCACTTTCACGTCTCCGGGACGACCCCACACACACCATGTGATCATTCCCCATTTTGTGCTTATTGTTAACTACTTGGGAATGTTGGACTTTGATTTTGCAGGCACAATGGCGAATCCACTTAAGTATGACAAAACCGAGTGTTCTCCGGCCCGCGGCTATGATCGCTTTAGGTCCAAAACTGAGAAGCAGTGGTTTGTGAATTTCTTTAAAACCAAAAAGTCCATCCTCCCTGAGCGGCCCATCGCCATCTTCGATTTCCCGGACGACGTCGTCCAGATCTTTAGGAGACGTCGCTGGCTCCCCCAGTTGGAGCATTCAGAAGGGTACAATGAGACTTGGGTTAGGATTTTCTTCGCCAGCATAGTCACCACCGGCACTCGCACCTTTGAGGCATATGTTCGGGGTGTCCGTATCCCGGTCTCCCCGGCTACTTTGGCCGTTTTCATGGGGGTTCCTCATGAGGAGAACCCCGAGCCGTACCTGGAGGATCTGGAGCAGCGGCCTCATTACGATACCTACGCTACCCGTTTCATAGGCCGACCAGCTGAGTGGATCGGGGACCAGATTGCCCCTTCTACATTCACCAAGCTCTACCGGTGCTGTAATATCATCGTCACCGCAGCGGTGTGGCCCACTCGCCACAAGACTGTCAGGGGGGATCACGGTACCCTCCTGTACGCTATTACCGATCCCACCGCACGGGTTGACCTCGCGAGCACCATCATTTACCTCATGATAGCGGCGTCTAACGACACCGGTGCCACTTCCAGTCTCCCATTTCCTACCCTAGTCACCCGGCTTTGCACCTCACATGGGTGCGATGCCCTAGCGACTGATGTCCTCAAGCCAGCGCCGTCTCCAATCGATGGGACGACGATTGCTCGTAGCGACGCACAGGTTAGATCTGCGTCCAAGAGAGCTAGAGTAGAGGAGGGACCGTCTGGTGCTCGGGCAGAGGCGGCAGAGGAGCCGGTTTACGCACCTGGCATGGTCGATCTGCATCGTCGCTTCGAGACGATGAGTACTGAGCAGAGGCAGCAGGGAGAGGAGATTGCTGGCATACGGAGTGATGTCCGTAGCCTGCGGGGAGAGTTCGATGGGTTCAGCATGAGCTATCGACGGGATATCAGCATGATGATGCGGTTCCAGGCTGACTCTTTCCGTATGCAGAACCCAGGTGCAGATGTCCCGGATTACTTTCGCGATCCCTATGGTGGGGCAGCCGGTTTTGGTGGTGCAGGCGGCTTTGGGGCTTATGGTGGTTCGGACCCCTACAGCGGTGCCGGCGGTCCAGGTGCTTTTGGTGGCGCCAGTGGCTCCGGTGCTTATGGCGGCACCGGTGGTTCCGATCCTTATGGTGGTGATGAGGGGGATGATGATGAGTAGTTGGGGGGTTGGTTTTGTTTTGATGATGCTTTCTGTTCTCTTATTTTAGTATGGATAATGTCATTTTCTGTTTTGCTTTGTGACTTTGGGTTACTTCAGTATGGATGTATGAATATTGTTTCTTTTTTTAGTTGTTTTTTTGTTGATCATTGGCGTTGCTTATTTCCCTCCCCTTTTTGCCATGTCAACTGCTTCTTTTCCTTTTCTTTCTCTTTCTCGGGTGATTCTAACCTTGCAGGCACAGTTTATTACCGGCCGCTCCCTGTCCTTGCCTCCGGTAATATTGTTCTTCTCCTTGCACTTAATTATCTCAT
Source organism: Hydrangea macrophylla (assembly GCA_033977485.1). Lineage (NCBI taxonomy): Eukaryota > Viridiplantae > Streptophyta > Magnoliopsida > Cornales > Hydrangeaceae > Hydrangea > Hydrangea macrophylla. The sequence continues at coordinate 71,852,433 of CM066982.1, forward strand.
TGAGGACAATGTTCAGTCCTAGTTGGGGGGTGTGAGAGCTTTCTAGCTTCTCTCATACATTAACCAAAAAAAAAAAATATTTGTGCATTATCTTGTGTCTCCAATGATTTCAGTATAATTGCCTCTTTCTAATGCCGAGCGATGACACCTATCTTGAAATTTTCTTCTGATTTTAGTATGTGACACTTGGTAATCCCCTTAGTTCTATATCTATCTTGATTATAGTGAATTGCATGAATTTCAAATCTTGGATTATTAAGCACGTTGCATGACTACATGTGTTAGGATGACGCTTAATGCGATTGTCACCCGGAAATCGTTCAAAACATTTGTGGAGACTTTGCCTGTGTGAGATTTTGATCCTTATCTCCATTGTTGAGTGTTGCATACTTCAATTCTCTCCTTTTTGAAAAACATACAAAAGTCGTTGATAATCTCATTTTCTTGCGTTGATTGTTCATTAGAGGAGTCATCTTGTGGAATGAAAAACTCATGCTTGCTTGTCATTGTAGTGGAGAATAAAGAATCACATTGTCCGAGGAAATGATTTTTTGGTCCTTTTCACCATTTCTGACCTCAACCACACATACCCTTCATTCACTTAACCATACACCTTCCATATACGCATTTGGACTACATTCTTGGGATGTCTTTGCATGAGATCGGATTTGTAAAGTCGTAAAAGAGATTGAATCGTGTTGTTGTGAGAGTACAAGGAAAAGAAAAGAAAAGACTCTCTCTCTAAAAAAAAAAAAAAAAGAGAAAGAGAGCCTAAGAGTCAATTGTACTTCTTTTTGGGGCTTCAAAGAACATTTGTGAAAGATTCATCTCTTACGGTCATTTGTATTCATGCATTTCAAATTAATCCCAAGCTTGTGCCCAAACATCTCACTTCATCTCCCCTTGTCCTTCACATCATATCTCTTTCCCACTTTACAACCCCCTCAAGGTCCTAATTGATTCTTAAGTTTTGTGATTCGGAGTTTGAGACGATCATGACAAGTAGTTTGAGTTATTTCACATCCTCTAGTGAATGATATCTTTCATGAGATTAATTTTACTCGTTTTTCACGCTTACGTTTTTCATCATTGGCATGTGCGTGGTTTTGATTCCTATTTCCATTACTCTTTTACCCGCATGCCCCGAGTGTATTACCCATTCCGAGTGATTCATTTTTAGAGTGTAATACCGGTGAGAATTGAGTTGAAGCGCGTTTTGAACGAAATTCGGATTATGAAAGCATTGCCATTTTCTTGATAGTTGTAGTTATGCACTTCACACCACACACGCATCCAAGATTGAACTTAATGAAGTTTATCTAATAATTTTGATAGTTTGTGAATTTTTGGATTTGCGTGTTATGTGCTAAAATCTTTTGAAAATTCTTGAGACTTTGTTGAGTGTCGGCTTTAGATTGTGGGCATCTATCATGAGGAAACAAAATGTTTGTGGGTATCATTCTGAGAACCCTCCGGAGACAACACTCCGCCTCTACGGGTAACGTGGAGGTTTAACGGCTTGTTGCATATGCTCAATGCAATCGTGTTCCCCACGAAAACGGTTTATCTTTCTTTTTAAATAAATTGTTGTGCAAAGTTATTCTTCAATCTCTTGGTATTTAGTTTTGTTGCTAAGAGACTAGCAACATGCTAGTTGGGGGGTGTGATTCGTGTTCAATATTGCATTTTTAACTTCATGATTTTACCCTTATTGGACACGAATTATCACTCACACGGGGAGATTTAATGGATAAATTGCACTTTTGTTATTTTTGTTGTTGTTCA